>PVKM010026978.1:0-19042 GCA_004027735.1 Carollia perspicillata | reverse complement strand
TGAGTTCTCTATTCCGTGTAGATGTTTTGCTGGGGTTTGAAAATGTCCAGAATTCCTTTGCTGTGCCAGGCGTCTTTACCTACAAGACTGACTTCGATTCTTACAACAAGCCTTCAGGGATGGACCGGCTCACTAGTCTCCTGTTCCCTGTGGCTCCAGATGGTACCTGACTCGCACGCACGAAGAAGGGGTGGAGTGGGATTCGCACCCAGGCCTCTGCGGCTGCGCACTCTCCACTGTAAGCAACTCCTGTCTGACTTCGCCCTTCTCGTTTCTTCTGCCCATTTCTCTAAACAACTTGAGGGCAGTCCCCTGAAGACTGGATAAGAGGACATTTAAGTGGTGCCCCTTGGTGTCACACCTGCAACTGTCCCTGCCCCAAATGGTCTGCATGTGCGGGTCCAGCTGGAGCCCCAGGAGTCTTTCTTGGTTGCGTGATTTGAACCCAGGTGAACCCGAGACACTGCCGGGGGCTCTGAACTGAACCACTGGCCCATCCCATCGGCTGTCATCAGCCAAAAAGTGAAACGAAATACAAGATTCTGGGCCTAACAGACACCGAGATAGTAAACAACGCAGCAAGAAATGGGCGGGAGCATTATGAGAATAAAATCTTTTCTGAGACACCGAGGCTGAAATGGTGCCCCTACAGCATTCCTATAGGGAAAGAATTAGTATTCTAAAGTGGCCTACCCTGTCTGTTGAGAGTTCGACGTCTAAGATAACCCGAAACAAGGGCGCAGTTTAAAGAACCTGATAACACGATTCTGAGGCACCTGTGGAAGGCTCGATGGGCGAGAAGAGCCAGGGAGATTTGGAGAAAAAGGGCATAATTAGGGAGAATTTACTAATTACCCCATCTGGGGGCAGAGTATGAAGCCCTGGTAATTCGAATAGTGTGACCCTGGCTTGTGAATCACAGAAAGATAAGACACACGCATTCAATATTTGCAGGATGATGAAGAAGGTGTGTCGTGTAAGGGAGGAAAAACATGTCATTGGCACCAAAATTAATTCCAAATGGACTCAGCATTTTCATGGAGAAATGAAACTGGGATGTCTTCTCAAAAATGCATAACCTGAATTTAATCAAAAGGAAACATCGAACGCACCTGGGATGGGGGACTTTCTACCAAACAGTCGGCCTGGAGTTTTCTGACTGTCAGCAGCAGGGCGGGCAGAGAGAGGAGGAACTCCCTGGACCGGGAAGGGACGTGGGTGTGTGGGCGGAGGGCGGGGGCGGGTGTTGCGGAAGACACTGGTGCCCCACGAGGGGTCTGGGAACAGCCTGTGCCGCCAATGAGAGGCCCACCCTTGGCCTCCCTGGTTTTCTGAAGTCTCCTCAAGGGATCGCTGATGCACCCCTCACTGGAACCCTGCGCAAGCTCAGAGAAGCATATTTGTACGGAGCTTGCGATCCTGTCAAACAAAAGACATTAAATGTAACGCTAAGCAAGACTGCTGCGGAGTGTTTACTATGTGCCAGGTGCTATTTTAAACCCTTTTCGATTTATTCCTCCCATCTGTCCTGTGAGGTAGGTGCTATTATTATCCCCCACTTGAATTCGACGAAACGGAGGCAGGCAACGAGAGCTCAAGGGACCCGAGAAAAGTCCCATGGCCACGTATGTGGAGTCTGCCGTGTAACCACAGGTAGTTGGACTCCAGAAGCTCCACTTGCAGCCACCACGCTCTGCTGCCTCTGTGTCAAACCAGTGATGTGCTGGGAGGAAGTCTAGAGGGACACTCAGGGGTTGCCCAACTTGTCCTGAAGGTGGGATCCTGGGCGTTTGTTTTCTGGATGTGTTTGTTCTTTGCCGAATTTTCAAATCGTCTACAACTGGAAAACATCTTGTTTCCGTCAAAAGAAGGGAAAGCTAAAAGATGAAGACTGTGCATTTTAATAAAATTCTACTGCTCGACCCATCGGGATAGTGTATATTCTTTGCAGTAGCAGTCAGGGCACACTGACTGATGCCATGATAACAGACAGTCCCTGAATCTCACGGGCTTAAAATGCAAAGGTTTCTTTCTTATTCACACTGTAAGTCCATCCTTTGCAGGCTGGCCCAGGGCCTGTGCTCCGTCTCTGCATTCTGTCACCCAGACTATCGGAGGGGCCACTATCTTAAATCCCGCAGAGGGAGAGGGAGCTCTGAGGGTTTCCCATGGGTAATGAACTGCTCCTGCCTGGAAGTAGCATGGCAGGTGCCACTCCTGCTCAAAACTCCACTGGCCAGAATAGTCACATGGCCCTACACAATCAGAGGGAGCTAGGAAGTACAATCCTACCATAGGCCCAGAAAGGGGAGAGCTGGAGTTATTTGGTGAACTACCTTTGCCTGGTCCCTTTGGCATTTGAGCTTGGAAGCCCTGCTCTGGTTTGACGTACCCATTGTATAGATGGAAAGATTGAGGCCTGGAGTGGGAAAGAGACTCAGTAATAACTGCATGCGGGACTTATGCCTGGGTTCTGTAGATGGTTAGATCCAGGAGTCAAGTCTGGCTTTCCCCACTTGCTATGTGTGGTCTTAGACAAATCACAGTCCTTCCCATGCCCCTTGTAAAAGAAATAACACCAGAAACCTGCCTTCTGTTCTGGTGTTTCCAGGGTTTCCAGGGAAGGCTGTTTCCAGGGTTAAATGAGAAGACACAGGCTCTAAAGTCCTCAGCTCCGTGGAAAGCTTTTAGTGCACATTGGCCACTCCAGAACCGACAGCATTTGTCGGGTGAAACTGGGGAGATTCAGAGAACTTAGGTCACTTGCCGAAATTCACGCTGCAGAACTGGGTTTTGGACCGAGGTCTTCTGACTCCCAGGTAACTGCTCACCACCCTCCGCAGAGCTGCCTTCCTTCCCTGGAAGCTCCCACCTTCCCAGAAGCTCCCAACCTCAGTGGCCTCTGTGATCTCCTCTCCCGTGTCCTTGCTTGCCTGTCGCGAGTCTCAGAAAACATCGCATGCTGCTCCGGTGAGTGCAGGATATCCAGTGAATACCCACAGCCTGTGACTGTGCCTGGGGCAGATGGGGGACCTCTGTGCTGGGACTGAGGACCCACTCATGTCTCCTACATGGGCTTGCTCTGTGACCCCGAGCAAAGTCACTTCACGCCGGGCCTCGGTGTCCTCATCTGCACGACGGGGAAGTTGTAGGTTCTCCAGGTGTCCTCCCGCCCCTAAGTCCCTCTCGATGATTGCACTTCCTGCCCTGTGGCCGTGAGAGGACCTGCTTAGAGAGCAGATGTGGAAATGTCTCGAAAATCCAAGAACTGCGCAGTGGCCGAGAGGAGGCTTTTGAGGCCAAACGATTCCGGGGTTTCAACCCCAGCCCAGCCCCTGGTGGTGGGGCCTGGGGCCACTTTCTTAAGAAGCTCATTCCCACTCAGTTCCCTCATGTGTCAAAAGGGTGTAATAAAAGCACCCCCCTCGTATTGTCGTGAATATTAAACAGTTATCATAGAGGGAGAGTGCTTGGAGCAATGCCTGGCGCCAAGAAGTGCTTAATAAATATTAGCTGTGTGCCAGGAGCCGCTGTTATTATGAAAGCCTCTGTTCTCGAAGAACGTCTAAATCGTGGGGAGACAAGAAGTACCTCTAAAGTACGGCCTGGGGACAACGGGGCTGCATGGTGTTCAACTTGACTTCCGAGAGTGTGGTGCAGGCTGCCAGAGCCGGAGGAGGCAGAGACGGGTGCCCGCAAGAGCTGGGAAAGCCTCTCGAGGAGGGTGTTGATGGGGAGGATTCGGCTGGGAAAGAGTGGGTGCCAATGGCAGGGTGCTGTGTGGGGAACCCCACCCCAGGTGCGAAAAGGGACAGACCAGGTCTCGCTTCACTTGGCCATTCAGATCTGTAACGATGCTCCTCCCAGGCGTCGGGCTCTGTGTTTGGTGCCCAGGACACAAGATGAGTGAGCTGATGGGTGTTGTAGCAGAGGCCACAGGCCCTGAGTCACACATACTTGGGTGAGAGTCTCAGCGCCGTCACTCTCAAACTGTGCGACCCTCACCAAGCTCTCTAACCTCTCTGAGCTCTCCTGTTCCATTCTGCAAAATGGAAATGATAATGGCACCCGATTATGGGGCCCTTCTGAAGCTTAAGTAAACTAAGGACCGTAGAAAGAAGCCCGCCCAGCTGTGCGACAGTCACTGTTGCTCTCCTGATTGCGTCTGTCCTTGGCATTGGGAAGTTGTGGGGAGCGTGGCTGGTGTGAGAAATGCAACTTCCGTCTGGGAATTGCTCGTAACCCAACGGATAAATGGTCTCTGCTGCATGCAGGCTCCCAGCCGATGGACGGGCCGGGTCTGCGTGAGTAAGACGGGTGCCAGAACAGTGCCGCTCGGGGTGTGGCGCGTGCTCCCACACCAGCCCGCGAACTCTTCATGGGAGGGAGACTACTGCAGAGGATGAGGGTAAATGTTTAGAAACTTTTACAGCAACCCTCCATTGCTGTGACATCCCAACGCCTGCCTGGTAGACTTGTCTCGCTGACCGCGGTGGTGGAGACCGGCTCAGCGCTGTGGAACCCACAGGGCACAGTGCACGTGGTGCTGGCTTCACAGTGGTCGAGTGCGGTGGGACCGTGTGCTGATCCCTTGTGGACTGGAAATGCTCTTATTTATTTGTTTATTTTTTTTACTAAAACAAAAAATGTTTTTGTTTTTTTTTAACTTTTAAAAATTGTTCAAGTACAGTTGTCTCCATTTGCCTCCCCACCCCAGCCACCCCAACTTCCCACCCTTGATCCTACCCACCCTTGGTTTTGTCCACGTGTCATTTATACATGTTCCTGAAAACTCTTACCCCTTTTCCCCCCATTGTCCCCTCCCACCTCCCCTCTGGTTACTGTCAGTTTGTTCTTAATTTCAATGTCTCTGGTTATATTTTGCTTGCTTGTTTGTTTTGTTGATTAGGTTCCACTTATAAGTGAGATCATGCGGTATTTGTCTTTCACTGCCTGGCTTATTTCACTTAGCATAATGCTCTCCAGATCCATCCACACTGTTGTGAAGGGTAGGAGCTCCTTCTTTATCTCTGCTGCATAGTATTCCATTGTGTAAATGTATCATAGTTCTTCGATCCATTCATTTACTGATGGGCACTTAGGTTGCTTCTAGTAGTTTGCTATTGTAAATTGTGCTGCTATGAACATTGGGGTGCATAGGTTCTTTTGGATTGGTGTTTCAGGGTTCTTAGTATAATCCCAACAGTAGAATGGCTGGGTCAAAAGGCAGTTCCATTTTTAGTTTTCCGAGGAACTTTCATACTGTAAATATATTTTTAAATATTTTACTTATTTATTTTTAGAGAGGGGGAAGAAAAGGAGAAAGAGAGAGAAACATCAATGTGTGGTTGCCTCTTGCACACCCCCTACTGGGGACCTGGCCTGCAACCCAGACGTGTGCCCTGACTGGGAATCAAACCGGCAACCTTTGGTTTGCAGGCCCATGGTCAATGCACTGAGCTACACCAGCCAGGGCCATACTGTAAATATTTGTAAATGGTTCTTTGCAACAGATAGTTTGAGAAACACTGTTTCATAGGCAGGCGAAAAAAAAAACAACTTTAATTTTGAGTGAATAGATAGTTAGTTCATCATGTCACTCCAGGAAAACAAAAGGTGCCCTAGGTGATTCAAACATAGAGAACTTAACAGACGGATCGATCACACAGATCACGGAGCATCTGGGGAGCCGAACGAGGGAAGGTGATGCAACCCAAGATGGGTTACAGCGGGAATCTGCTACAACTGTGAGGGCTGGAGGGACAGCAGGAGGATGTGGTGCAACCAAACTCCAGACTCAGGGTCACTCAGAGGGGGCTAGACCCCTGACAAGGGCTTCCCAGTGGGTGATGGAGCCGTGGAAGGGACCTAGCCATGCCACAGGTGCTGTTAGAAATCGAGAGAAAGAGAAAGACCTTGACTTTCCCCCGCCTCTTCCCATCCCCCAGTGTTCTGCTGGGGCCTGCCATCGGTTAGGTTAGGGAGCTTGGCGGGAGAGGGCAGGGGACAGACAGTGAACGGACCTGAGAGCCAGCAAGCCACCAAGTCAGGCAGCGAGAGATGACAGTGACCTCCAAACAACTTCTTCTGACCAGGGTGGTGGTAGTGGTAGACTAGACCTTGTCACCAGCCCTCTGTCTGTAGTCCCTGAGAAGACCAAGTAAGATTGTGCCCACTTGAAGCTCCCAGCGTTTGGAGGCATGAGGGAGGAGAGGACGGAGTTTCTGTACCTCCGATCCCACGGGAGAAACGAGATTAAGGGCTGTTTCTTTAGATTCTTTTCCCTCCATCCTCCCTCTTATAACGTCCAAGTGGGGAAAAACAATCCACAAAGCCTGTGTTGACCTCCTTTTTTAAAACGGAGCTGTTGGAGTCGACCGATGTGTGCACCAGGGAGGGGATCGGAGAGCGAGGAGAAGTTCTTAGGGAAAGGAGAAGGAATTCCAGGAGAGAGTTAACGCACACACGCACACACACACACGGAGTTGGGGGAATAGAACACTTGTAAAAAGAACCTGCCAGGCTGGGATTCGGGAAGAAAATGGACATGAATGAAACATCATGAGCGAGTTAAGACAGCCAAAGTGCTCTCAGATGTCCGTGGAGACTGCTCCTCTCACTGGCTTTGGGGGAAAGTTACCATGTAAAACTTCCTCATAAACAAAAGTATTTTAAGAATTTCTACTCAGAGACATTCCTGGCCAGCCTCGCTCGTCCAGTTGGGAATACCTTTGATTAATTCTGGCTGGTAATTAGGTGGGAGAGCGTTTGTGCCAAGCATTCCCAAGAGATGCGTGGGTGGAAGATGAGGGAAGGCCGGGCACCCAGGGAGAGCGCTCCCCTCCTGCCTCCTGCCCCCAGGTGAGCTGGGTGGTGACGTTTGGTTCTAGGCGGGAGACCAATACACTCTCAGACTCGCCCACCTGAAGACTGGCCCCCAAACCCCTCTGTGCGTGACTATGGGAAACACCAACTAGGGTGTCTCCCTAGCTCCCACCCCCTTTTCCAGAGAACAATCCCTCCTCACACTACAGCCATATGGAAATCGCAAGATCCCAGCCCTGAACGTAGCCATCCGGACCAGGAGTAGTTAGTTACCTGATTAAGCTGAGCCAGTCGGATTCTCTGATTGGAACTAGCATGGGCAATGCTTCTCTGTTCGGACTTGGTGCTCCAACTGTGGAAATGCTGGTGGCTGCCTTTCCCAGAGAAGCCAGTATATGGAGAAAGAAGATTGGAGAAGATCCAGAGAAATCCAAGTGATCCGGGGCACCAGGGCTTGAGGGAGAAGCTGGTTTTGGAGCCCTACTTCCTGTCCTCCATGAGGCCCCATTTCAGGGTCTCTCCTTGGATTGTAAGAGGTACATCCAATAAACAGTCCCCTTTTTATTGCTCGTGCTAATTTGGGCTCTGCTCTCTGCCAGGAAGAAGCCAGCTAGCTATAGGAGGAAATAGTGGTCACCCTGTCGTGATCTAAGATGGCCCTGGTGCCTGCAGATGAGACGAGCCTACAGTAGTTTCTTATTATTCACTTCAATTCAGGACACATCCATGCAAAGCCTGTAATTCTCTCCCCCACTTGGAGATGCCAACAAAGAGAGAACGGGGTGAATTTGCTGTGCGATTCGGTGGTTCTCTCGAAGCTGCCCTGACCTAAAGCAGCCCCTGCCCACCTGCCATATAACCTATAGTAGAGTCATCCTCTCTGTGAAGCTCAGCACTGGAGGCTACACGGGGTGGGAGAGAGCCCATTGTACAGATGACATGACTGAGGCTCAGAGCCTCGTGGACCACCCCTTTTGCCTCCAGCAAAGTTCTGGGCCCCAGGTTTGCACTGGATAATACCAAGCTGAGGCCTGTGACCCAGGTCAAACTCACCAGCTGGTGTCGTCCCATTCATAGGCTGTGACCCTCAAAGGAATGTGGCAGCTGCCTTGGGCAAATGACTATCAGTGCCTCCCAATGCCAGCTGCACCTTAGAATTACTTGGGAAGTTTTTTGAAAAAAAAAAAAAAAAAAGAAATGAGTCTGGAGCACACTCCAGACCAACTGAATTACCGTCTCTGGGTTTGCAACCTGGGCATCCTTATTTTAAGTTCTCGAGATGACTCCAAGATTCAGTTAGGATTGAGAACTACTGAGCCGGGTTAAAAAAACAAACAGGGACTAACTGAGCTGGTGAGAGCTGGGTCTTCATCGCTGAGCACTGAGCATGACCCCTCGGGGGGCCTGCCCTGGGCTGGGTGGGGGAAAGGGGGACGCGGAGGGTGGAGTGGGACAGAATCGAGTTCAGATGTTACCTATCACCACTGAGGTCGGGCCAGCACGGAGTGTCTGAAGTTCATCAGTCATTATTAATTTGGGCTCTCGGTGGGAATTTATGAATGCTCTCAAACTCTGAGGAAATGGCTTTGTTCCACAGAGAAAAGATGTAAATATGACAGCCAGGGAGCTCCTTTGGCCTGCTTATGGAAACCATACACGCATACACATATGTACACACACACACCCCCCCCCCCGATCGTGGGCTCACTAATAACACAGTGGATGTTAGTTAGTCATTAAAGTTAGTTCTTGGGGACCACTGGCTGCCAAATGCCATTCTTGGCATATGGTCGAGACTCAGTAAATATTTGTTGAACAAATGAATAAATGAACATATTGTCACTGTAGCAGTCACCACATGCTCTTTGGATTAGAGAAGGTTTCGAAAGAAATGTAATATTTTGAGGTCCCAACGAAAATCAGCTGACCTACCCCTATCCACAATCCGGGGGATCAAAGGCCAGACGCCCCCGGTGGAGCGGGGGCAATTTCCTTTGGTTTTGCTTTCAAGGCTCCCAAGCTTTAAGCTGTCTCCTTTGTCTACTCCAAGGCTGGCTTCAGCCTGGCTTGATTTTGGCCAAAAATAAAAGGGGGTGGGGTGAGGCATCTACACCTTACCTATGTTCCATACACGGAGGCCACAGCCCCCCGACTCGGCTCCTTCTCTGGGCATCACGCTGTCAGAGGGCGCAGCGAGTGCCCAGCGCTTCTCCGGGAAGGGCAAGGGAGCATGAACTCACAGCCCCATGACCGAGAGGCATTTGCTAAAGCCACCGGTGCAATGGACCAGACTGAATTGTGTCCTTCTCCCCCGCCCCCCCCACAGTTCCTGTGTGGAGGCCCTGCCCCGAAGTGAGACTGTGTTTGGACAGAGGGCCTATAAGGAGGTAGTTAAGGTTAACCGAGATCGGAAAGGTGGGGCCCGGACCCAGTGGCATTAGTGTCTTTGTAAGAAGAGGCAGTGAACGCTCTCTCTTGCACGCAGAGGCAAGGCCATGAAAGGCCAGAGCTGGGAAGGGAGTTTCTTGAACTATTGGAAAAAGTTATTCTGATGTTGTAGTCTGCTTGACAGTAATAAAGTCCTCGTTTGCTTTAATATTCAAAAGATTTGGTGTTTAAAAGAATATTCTCTCCTGAAGCTTACCTCCAATGACCTTCCCGCGTGCGCGTGCCCAGTTTGGAAGGGCATGATGGCCTGCGGGGAGAAGAGGCCTGGAGGGCGTGTTTGGACAGGGAGGGAGCCGTGCCCAAGCCAGGACAAGTGTTTGCAGGAACTGGCGGCGGCCGCCCTGTGAGGGACGGGTGTGACAGCTGCCTTCAGATGTCAAGAGGGGAACCTGAAACATGGTCCCAATCGGAGCCTTCAGCCTCAACAAACACTGCGTCCCCTTTTCGGAAACATAAAAGTCTTGTCTGGTCCAGGAATTCTGTCCCCTTGGAGGGCACAAGTGGCTCTACCCTCCAGGTGTCCCCTCAGCCAAGGTTTCATCCAGCTCTGTGCCATGGAAATTGTATTTGTTTTTCATTTTCCAGCTTTAAACATCAGAACGTGAATTGGGCATCTTCAAACCACATGGGCCCTTGACCCCAGCTCCACTCCGAGATTCTGGTATCACCACCACCCAGTCTACATCCTTACCTCCCTGCTTCGTGTTTCTGTTTCCAACATGTGGCTCAACAGAGCAGAATCCGGTCCGTGGGGACGAGTTAGAGGGAGGGAGGCTTCAGCCAGGGAAGGAAGCCATCCTAAGAGCTAGAGCCAGTCAGCACGAAGTGGACTGATGTGGAGGGCAGTGGGCCCCCCTAGCTGTAGCCGGAGGGATGGGAGGAGCGGCTGAATGACTATTTGTGACCACAGCAGGGACTGGACTCTGCGATTTCCAATTCTGATTTCGTGCTTCAGGAGTTGAGGCGTCTGGCCGGGAAACTCCCTGCCTCTGGCCAGACATCCACCCCTTCTGTAGGCTTGACCTTTCAGCGTTTTAAAGATGGTTACAGTTTCAAAGAGAGACCGTTCACCTCCCATTCCTTGAGACCCTGCATTCTTCCTCCCGCCCAGTTTGGGGAAGTGAACCCGAGTTGTCTTGAGGACTGGAGGGCCCCAGGGGAGAGGCACCGGCGCAGAGGGGTCCGCAAAGGTGCAGCAGGGGAGGTGGCACAGGGGTACCCACAGGAAAGGGCCACAGGGGGTCCTCTCGGGCACTTCGGCCTTCTTAGGCCAGTAGGCCCAGGGCCCACTGGTGACACACCCAGGGGTCTCGGTGCCCTCCTCTGACAAAGCACACGGGCCCTGCCATCGGTGCCCGGCTGCCCCACCATGTCCACACTGCCACTCGGGAAAATGCCAGTGCGTCCCTCCTCCTTACATCCCGCCTTGGGTCAGGGCTGCCCACAGGCTCATCTCAGTGCATTTGGTTTGACCAGGGGCGTGTAGCTTTTCTAGTGTGTGACCCTTCCGCTACCAAACAGTTGAGGGATTTCACGGGAGGAAAGGGGTTTCGTGCCAGTTCTCTGTCCATCTCGGCTCTGGGAACGTGGGCCTGTATCCCAGCAGGAGGCGGGTCACCTCCTGGGCTGCCCTCTCCCCCTCCACCCATCCCCTGTCTTCAAGTGGCTCCCCGTCGAGGCAGGTCCCGAGACTGGGCCCAGAGAGCAAGTCGCTTACTTGGGAGGCGAGCCTGGCACACACGTGAGGAGGGTGGGCAGTGGAACGGAGGCAGAGGCCTAGGAAGTAGCCGCAGGGGGCAGCTGGAATCTAAGGCTGCCCGCTCACTGCGAGAGTCAGCACAGAACTTGCCTTCATTTCCCGCTCGAGAGGCGAGGGAGCTGGGGTGATTGCACCCCAGCTCCATTCTCTCCTGGGTGCAGGCTGCTCAAGATGAGAGGGGGCCAGTGGCCAGAGGAAGCCCTGACCCCCAGAGGGGCAGGTCCTGGCTGTGGGGGCCGGAGTACCCATGGAGGGTAAGGCCTGCCCCAGGGGCGGGGTGCTCAGGGGTCTGCTGACCCACTTGGAGAACATTTGCTTCTGCTGTCCCTGCTTTAAACTATCCTGTGTGGCCCCGATGAAAAGGAAATGATGGTCATTCCTGCCCTCCTCCTCCAGTGTCCTGTTGGCATGATGGCATGGGCCCTGGGCTGGGGGGAGGGGTGGATCCAGGCCCGCGGCTCCTGTCCCCGAGTAGGAAAGTCACTGTCCTTGCACAGCGTCGTCCTCCCAAATCCCCGGGTGGAGCTGGCCTGCTGGATGGGGCAGACGGTACCAGCATCCCGGGTCCCCTCTCCCCCACACCCTCACTCGTTCCTTCTGGAGCATTTAAGTCCTCCGAGTCCTCTGCTCTCTTGTTCCTTCTAAGATGAGCCAGCCAACTGGTTTCGATGGGAGCTGCGGGGAAATAATTGGAGGGGCGGGATTAACAGCCCTTCTCTAAGTCAGATCTCCAGATCTGGGTCATTAAAAATGATGCCTGTAAGTACTTCCACCTTCGCTGGCATCCCTTTGCTGAGCAGAGGGAGAACGGCCGACACCAGACGGCGGGCCCCGATCTGCCCTCGCGGCCCCAACATTTCCTGGAGCCAAAGGCCGGGTAATCTGTTCCAGTGAGAGGGGCCCGCTCCCTGCCAGGCCCTCCGCAGAGGGGAGCTCCTCTGCACCGATGACGTGATGCATTCTCAGGACCTGCCTTACGAGCCCGTGCAGACGCTGTTTTCAAATCGGAGAGAATACTGACAGTCTCCCTTTCAACAGATCTATGGTTTGGGGTTTCCAGCTTTAGGAACCATGGCCCCCGGCCCCTGCTGGATTCATTTTGCTGGAGATACCAGCCAAGAAAAGGGGGGTGGTGCTTTCCCCCCCATGTCTTCACAGCCCAGGGCCGGGGATCGGAACAGACCGCAGCCCCTTCTGACCAATCGAATTTAACTGGGTCTTTCTCCTCTTGTTCCCCCTTTTTAGATGCTATGGACTAACATGGGTGAGGCCACGGCCTGTCAGATGTCCCCAGGTGTTCTTGTATTCCTGGTTGGGTAGCTGCCTTGAATGGTGGTGGGGGGGCGGGTGCCAGGCGAGGACACAAAGACAGGACAGGGCAAGTGCGGGCCTTGAAACGGGATGCTTGGTTCACCAGCTGCGTGTCCTTGGGCCAGCCACTTAACTCCTCCTCGCCCCTGTTTCCTTATCTATAAAACGGAAATGATACTAGCACCCACCTCACGGGACTGCTAGAAAGAGAAAAAGAGCTAATGAATGCACGAGAAGCTCCTCGCCGGGTGCGCAGGAAGAGCTTGAGAAATGAGCTCCTCCACCTCCGCCCCCTCTTCCCCCTCCATCATCGTCGCTATCCGGGCTTCCAGAAATACCAGCGCGGAGCAGTGTGCTCTCCAACGCAGACTGGGCCCGTCTGCCGAGAAGAGGCAGAGGTGGCTTCCTCAGTGAGGAAGATTGGGAGATGCGCCTGGGAGAATGGGAGGAACTGGGAAGAGTGGCGATGTTACGGGGGTGACGGCAGGTAACGAGGAGGGCGTTCCATGTGGAGGGAACCCAGTGGCACTTCAGTGTTGTAAAGTCGGTTACAGTTTGAAACTAGAGATGGTGGTGAAATGAGAGAGGCCCACCTGTGTTCGGGAGCTCACAGGTAACACATGGGGCTGGAGTGGGGATAAGAGGGGCAGAGAGAGGGCGCTGAGACTGGAGGGTGGGCCCAGGTCCGTGCTGAACGCCAGGCCTGGGGGTGCTGGGTGCCCCACGTGGTTTGGGACTGGGAGACCTGTTTGCTCCGAGCGGGGAGGGCGAGCGCCCGGGTACAACACTGCTGTCGAGGGGGGTGGGGACCAGCTGCTCGGATAAGAGGATCCCCCTTTGCTCCTAACGGTGCGGCCCACGTGCCGCATGCTTGGATGTTCCGTTGGCCAAATTACCGCCTTTGCTTCGACAGCAAAGCCGAGGCCCCGAGTGAGGTGCCGAGAGTGGCAAGGGTGGGACATTTTATTGGGCAGTATTGAATTTGTTCAGACCTCTGAAAATCCCTGGGAAAAGGCCATGGGTGCCGGGTCAATTTACCCTCTGACCCAAGCCACAAAGTTGATAATCAGCCGCCCCAGTCTGTGGGGGAGAGGAACTCCACCGTGGAGACATTCAATAAATCTGCTATTAGCAGGGAAAGTGCTTACATGCGCTTTGGAAAAAAACACACACAAAAAACCAAACCACAAAGTAAGAGCCGTTGATTGACAAGGCATCAATAAAGCGGTGTGTGTGCACTTTGACCTCCTCCTACCCCCAGCTGCCAATCTGGGTTTATTAGAAACCAGTTCCTGTAAATAGCTCGTGGCGGAGAAAACGGAGCTGCTTCTCCGAGGTGCGATTGTGAAAGGTGAACTGTTTGGTGCGTGGCTCTTGGTTTGCTTACTCGGCCCTTTGCCGCGACTGGAATGGGGGGTGTCGGTGGTGGGGGCTTGTTGTCAGGAGGCAGTTGGTCATTTTTTAATTCCCACCTTTGAAGACAAACTGCTGGTCCCACCCTAGATCTGTTATTCCTTTTTGCTGACCGACTGACCCCCAATTTGTTTTCAGGTTGGTCATATGCTGTGCTAAAAACACCGGCTTCCCCACACTTCTCCGTAGCTTGGCGGGCCACACGGTTCTTGCCACTGAGACGGAAGCTGAGGTTTCTGGGAAAATGTTTGCCCACCCCTGAACATGCACTGCCTCTTTCTCTTTGCTCCCTTCCATTTCCCTCCTGCCTGGAATGTGGTGTAAGTCTGGAGGTACAGCAGCCATGTTGGGACTATGAGGTTGCAAGCTTGAGGATGAAGGCCACTCTGCTGAGGATGGTGGAGCAGAAAGATAGATGTGGCTAACGTCTCTGATGTTGTTGAGTCACTTATAGCTCTAGGCTGCCTATTCCTAGATTCTTTGTTGTGTGATAAAAATAAACTCACACTTATAAGCTGCTATAGAAGGGCTGTCTGTTGTTGCAGCTGAATACACCCCTAACTGATGAAACATTATTCCAGAATCTCATCTCAAATTTGTGCTGCAAGTATATGTAGGTTACGTGCCCAGCCGTGGCCAAGGTTTAATGTGGGAAAAGTGGAGCCGAACGGTGACTGAGAGTATAATGTGGACGAGCATAATGTTGACTCTTGAGTCAACTAGACTGGTTTCAATCCAGGAGGCAGCTGCCCCTTCCATGCTCTGTGACCTCGGTCAAGTCTCTTTACAGGTATTTGCCTTATCTATAAGGTGGGATAAGAATAGTACCCACTCTATAGGTTGTTACAAGTACTCGATGGTGAAGGAAAAAGCTCCATCTTGCAGGAAACAAGAGTCCTTTGCCTGGGGAAGGACAAGCCATTTTATCTGAGTCGAGTGGACACAGTCATGGCTGAAGCAGGTCCAAGAAGTGGGCAGACACAGGAGACTAACCACCGTGGAGAAAGCTCGAAATGAGGAGCCAAGAACCGGGCCTTCTAGCTGGTCACATGTACACATCCCCCCGTGACCCCAGGAGGAATGAGTGCCCAGGTGTGACTGCGCTGTGGAGTATCTTCTAGCCACCACCAGGCCCCTGGACTGTCTCATTTCTTCTCATCGCTTCTCTGAGTGGGTGTTCTTAGCCCCATTTCACGGGGGAGGAAACTGAGGTGCAGAGAACTCATCTATTCCTCCAGCAAATGCTTCCTGAGGGCCTCCTATCTACGAGGCATGGTGCTAAGCCTTCTCTTATTTAATCCATGAAAGGACATCATGAAAGACATACTGTGATCCTTGTTTTTCAGATGAGGCAAGCTGAGGCTCAGAGAATTTACTGATTTTGTTCATTGTTTCAGTGAATGCTGAGGAAGGACGCCAGGATCTCCTACCGGGGGCAAAAGTGACCGGTGCACAGACCAGGCCAGCTGTCTCCCTGGAGGGCTGTCCCCGTGTGCTCTTTTGTCCTGGGGATGCAGCCTGAAGGTGGTGGATGAGGAGGGCAAGCTTTCGGGTGCCTTCTCAGGCCCCTGCCCTCTGGCCTGGCTCTCGAATTTGCAGCGCTGGTGGTCCTACGCTGGTTCCTTTTGGCCTAACATTTGCTTTCTAGGGGGGCAGCCCTGGGACCCTTCACCTGGATCACTGATGAAGACTGAGGCAGTCCCTTCTTGAGTCCCCAGACTGAAGATTAGTGGACACTGTGGTATCCTAGCCCCACCTCCCTTTATGCAGCTGGTGTGCTCAACCCTCAATGACTGTGGGGGTTGACTACGTGACTCTCGGGTGTCCCTGAAATTGTCCAGACAAGTTTCCTCAGCCAGTCAAGGAAAACCCGTGGGACGTTCAACTCCCCAATCCCTGAAAGGCACCTGCAGCCAGTGACTG
Source organism: Carollia perspicillata (assembly GCA_004027735.1). Classification (NCBI taxonomy): domain Eukaryota; kingdom Metazoa; phylum Chordata; class Mammalia; order Chiroptera; family Phyllostomidae; genus Carollia; species Carollia perspicillata. The sequence goes on along the minus strand of PVKM010026978.1, from coordinate 3,363 downwards.
GCTGACAGGAGGGGACAAAGGCCTGGACACTTTGCCTCTGGGTGGAAGCCCCCTGAGCTGTGGTTCCTGTGCCAGGCTTCCCTGAGGCTAGACACAGGCCAAGCCCAGGCTCCATGTTCCAGGCTTTTCCACTAAGGAACCCGAACTAAAGCATCTGGGTGAAGCCTTTGAGGTCATTGAGGCTAATTCCCACCTTGTTACAGAGTTCTATCCACCCCGATCCCAAGCTGGGGTGGATTACTGTCTCCATCCAAGTGCTCACTGGACTGTCTTGCAATTCATTGCTTATGCCTCTGTCTCTCTTGGTTGACTAAGTGGTACTCGACAATGAGACAGAGTCTTGGTCAGTTTCTGGTCTCCCTGCTCAGTGCCATCAGGAGGAGCCCTCAGCTATAAGAGCGACCGTAGTAATATTGAATACAGCAAACACCAAGTATTCACTACATGCGAAGCACAGTCGAGTAACTTTACATACGTTGATCCATTGACTCCTTGCTACAGTCCTCCCTACAGTAGGAAATATTATTCCCATTTTGCAGATGGGGAAACCGAGGCCTGAGGAGAACCACAAAGGGAAAGAATCAGGACTGGAATGCTACACTCCTGACCCCTCCTGGGGGCTCTCTGTGTCCCTTTGCTCACAGAGGGGGCATCACCCTGGTGCAGAGTCAGTTGAGTATTTGTTCCAAAGGTCCCCCAGTAGGTGTTTCTCACCTCACCCTCCTGGCACAAGACGGTGGAAGTAATGCTTGACAAAAGCAAACCATAACAAAGCGAAGCCTCCTGGTCTCCGAGTATGAATTATGCACAAATGAGGGGGAAAGATTGATTACAGAATGTCGGATCTCAGCTCCAATCAATATTTCATCTGCTTTAAACGAAGGTGCTGCAGAAGCCCGCCCACATGTGAGTTAGAGAACACCTCGCACTTCCGCCACCCCTCCCCTCACAGGCATGTCCACCACCACTGGAGACACAGCAACTCCTGGGCACCTTCGCTCTTGCCACGCAGGGTCTGAGCCACCTAGAGAATCTTGGCATCTCAAGGCTACAAGGGACTTTAGGGGTCATCTGACTCACCCCCAATTGAGGAATGATAATAATCATAAGATTAGTTCACGTGCAATGTGCATGCACCGTGTGATGGACACTCTGCTAAGCTCTTTATACATTTATTTCTCTCAGTTATCTGAGGAGGTAGGTACCCGATTATCTCCAGCTTATAAAAGAGATAACCAGGTACCAAGTATTTAAGTAACCTGCTTAAAATCACACAGAAAATAAGTGCATTAGTTAGGATAGCATTAGCCCTTAACAGATCACCACCCGCCAAATGTTAGTAATTAATGCAATAGAAATTTACCTGCAAACCTCCCCCACCCCCAGCCTTCTAATGCAGGTGTTTCTGGTCACTGGGTTGTATCCCCAGTGTAGTGCTCTGGGGACCCACTCTCCTTCCATTGTGTAGCTGTGCTAGAGCCTCATCTCTATCGACCGTACCCACTTGGCAAAAGGAGAAAGAGAGAGAGCATGGAGAAGGTACACCCACTTCTTAGAATCTTGGCCCCCAAAGTGACATGTGCCACTTCCTTTCATATCTCACTGAGGGGAATCAGTGATGTAACCAAATCCAGATGCAAGGGGGAGGGGTAGACATCTCTCAGGGCCAATTCTGTAGAGGGAAATGAAATGGATGCCTTTCAATGACAACTAGCCATCTGTCTAGGTAAGTCGTCCCTGAAGGTAGGGAGAAGGGGGGAAGGGTAAAAGAAGGCACTACAACCTCATCTGTCTCCTTTGACAAAGAGTGGAAAAGCTTTTCTAGAACCCCTCCAGCAGACCACTACTTAGGTCTTATTGACCAGAACCAGATCAAATGCCCATGCCTAGCTGCAAGGGAAGCAGGGAAACAGAATGTGATTGTCGTGATTAGCTTATATCCGTCATGTTTCATCACCTGGGACTAGGTATGTTGCCTTCTGGAAATATAACAGGATTCAGTTAGCAAGGAAGAGGAGAGGAAATGGATATTGAATAATCAGCTCCTTGAGTCTATCACATTTATTTATCCCAAATCAGTTCCATTAATGTCGATTGAGCACCTTCTCTGTGCAAAGCACTGTGCTAGCTGCCGGGAGAGACATCTGTTCTATTGTCCAGGACCACCTGACTCGCACCCAACACTGCACTGAAATGCCCTCACCAAGGTTCCCAGGAAACTCAAGGTAGATGAATCCAGACCCTCCTTCCAAAGATCTTCCTCAACCTGTGGCCCATTAGAGACTCCTGCCAAATCAAGGTCATCTCTCCTCTTCGGGGTGGCCCAAAACAAATCCTAGGGGCTCAGGGTCAGACATGCAAGCAGCATGCTCCCAGGCAGAGGTGTTCTCCGGCCAGAACTCCATCGGTAGAAGGGGCAGTGCAGAGCCAGGAGCCCTGCCCACCAGCCGCCCTTCTGCCTGGCCCCCTGCGAGGGCCTTTGGGAGGGGCCTTACCCATCATTTCTGATGATTTAACCAAGTTCATGTTCAGAATGTATATAAAGTTATTTGGGCCAAATTCCCATATTAACTGTTCAGATCAGAAATGCTCAATGTCAGTTAAATTTGGTTGGATTATAAGACAGCGCAGTCAAGATCAAGAACATGTGGCCTGATTTGATTTAGCCCAGAGAAGAAATGCCTTTTCCCTTCTGCTCAGCTATAACATTATACATATAAAGATACATACGCGCTTGCTCTCTGCCAGAAATGTCAACTGCTTTTGATCTCTCCCTTTAGATATTAAAGTTTCCCCTGCTCGCCCCTTTGCTCGGCGGGCCCCTGAAGGGCTTTCAAACCAATAAACAAGCCCGGAGCTGCCGAGAGGGTGGAAGCTGTTGCCTTTTTGAGATGGAGCCCTGTGGCCCGAAGGTCGTGTTTAATCAGCCTCAAGGTTTTGGTTAACATTGACTTGGAGTTTAAAATAGCATTTCAATAACCTCAGCCCCTTCCTGCTCCCCCCATCGGCCACGGGAGGAGGGAGGCAGAGGCCCACGGGTTTGGGGGGTTTGTGTGTTTGTTGTTAAGGTTGTGAAGCAAACGAGCTGTGCTTGGCCGGTGGCCATGGCAGAGAGCTGCCCTCCTCGGCTCTGGGAGGGCTCTGGCGGGGACCAGGTCCTGAGTGTCCCCGGTAATGGGACTTACATAACAGGATGCCAGCTGAAGCCCGGGGCTGCATTCCTCTCCCCATCTCTTCTCAGACCCTAAGGATGGATGTTGGCTGTGGGAGGAGGGCAGGAGCATTGCAATCTCTCCTATAAGCTGATTACAAACTCACGGGAGACTGAAGATGGAGAAAGCAGTCCGCTCTTCTGGTCTTTTC
>PVKM010026977.1:0-19030 GCA_004027735.1 Carollia perspicillata | reverse complement strand
CCTTTGTTGAGCCCTCTTCCCACATAGCTGGCAGGAGCAGACTGGTACCAAATCTCAGTCTCCATCAATATCAAACCACTCTGGTGATTCCCTAAAACCCACCCTACCTAACTCAAACACTAACCCAAACCTCTTTCAGTGGCTATTACTAACAAGATGCCAATCTTGGATCGTTCTGGGAACTTTCCTAAAATCTCTAAGAGGTCCACAAACCCAGGCAAGCAGTAGCTGGCCTAAGCATGCCCTCTACCTCTTGCTAAATGGACCCGGGACCAGTGGCAGTATGCCTTGGTTTGTACCATAGATTCTCTCAGGTGCCTCCAAGTCCAGCACAGGCAGCTAACAATGCAGATCACTTTGTCGCTCCTACCACTTGTCCCCAGACCAGGCACAGGTAGTGGCTGACCTGGGCCTAGAGAGAAGCCCCCCACCCTAAAGGCCCTAGAACCAACACATCTGGTGGCTGGCTTCAGATTAGACCAGTGCACTACCCAATTAGTTCCACAAATAACATACCCAAACTGTTGACTCGACAGGCACCACAGTCCCAATACAGTGTATAACACTCCATGGGGTCAACCTCTGCACTATAGCTCATCCACTACAGTCACATCCAGTCCACACAGCCAGTCAGCCTGAGGGTCAGTCCCACTCACTGACATGCCAGCAGCAATCAAGGCTCAAATACATTAGGAGAACACACAAAACTGACACCAGGGACACCCCAGAAAACCCAGCTCAGACATTTTATCTCATGTTGAACTTTCAAATTTTACAATAGCATATACACTGTCAGCTCCTCCATTTTGCAAAATGAACTACGTATTTTGCCGCATGTAATGAACACTTTTGCCCAAATTTTTGAGGGGAAAATAAGGATGCACATTATACATGGGCAGTACTAATTTGTTACTGGTGAATAAAATTTCTTGTACCTTGTACCTGTTCTTGTGTTTTATAATTACTTGTTACATAAAATTTCTTGTACCATATGTTCAAAAATAAATGCTAAAATTCCTTCATAAAACAAAAACAAATATCTAAATATAAATAAATAAATAAATAAATAATTGAATTTTAAAAATTAAAACAAAAGATTTTTTTTCCTGAAAATTTGGGCCAAAAACATGGGTGCATATTATACATGGCAAAATATGGTAAACTCTTCATTGTTTTTATTGAATTCATTGGAGTGACATTAATTAATAAAATTATATAAGTTTTGGGTATACAATTCTACATATATACTGCATAGTGTGTTTAGCACCCCAAGTCAAGTCTCCTTCTGTCACCATTTATCCCTCCTTTACCCTTTTCTACTACCCTCCTAAACACTTCTTTGACTCCAACAACTGGATGAAAATTTTTGAGTGATTTTCATTAGTATTGTTTTTAAAGGTCACACTGGTATATATTTTAAGACATCTCAGTTTCCCATTTTGCTTCAACATTAAACTTAATGTTCTCTTAAGTGTTCTTTCATTTGTTATTAAATTCCATTTTTTGTATGTAATGTAAGGACAGGAGTCTTACTTTTTTTTCCCCAAAAAACAGTTTTTGTTAGCACCATCTATTTCACACCAGGTTGAAATGCTGCCCTTTCATATAGGTCCTCATATATTCAGATCAATTTTGGCACTTACTACTCTTCTCTACTGTTCTATTTACTTACTCTTAGTTCAAACTGTATTGCTTTTTTAAAAATATTTTACTTATTTTTAAAGAGAGGGGAAGGGAGGGAGAAAGAGGGGGGAAATGGATGTGCGAGACATACATCCATCGGCAGCCTTTCACATTCCACCAATTGCGGACGTGGCCAGCAACCCAGGCACGTGACCTGACTGGGAATCCAACTGGTGACCTTTCATTTTGCAGGCCGGCACCCAATCCACTGAGCCACAACAGCCAGGGCTGAAACTATACTGCTTTGATTAAAGGAGGGGAGGTTGCTGTTGTTTTTTGTTTTTCCTTTTTCAGTAATTCTGATGTCTAGAAAGGTATTCTTTATTTTAAAAAAAAAACATTTTGGGTACCACACAGTTTTGACACTAGTCTCTCTATAATTTATTTTAAACCATGGCTAAGTGCGTCACCTATAGTTAGGGTTAAGAAAAGGCATTCATTTATATTCTGACTTTTGTCATCCTGCTGTAGCTGATATTACGGAAAGGAGTAAGGCAATGTTTCGGGCTATCCCAACCCTGATCACTGTATGGGAACCGCCTACGGGAACTATGCAAAGAGAAAAGACGCTGTTAGGCGTCCGTAAGAGGCTGAAATTGAGGATAGAAATAGCAACGGTCCGAGAACGACTGTGATTTCCTAGAATGTAAGATGGCCAGAACAGTGTTGAAGATGGCAGGCGGGAGAAAGGAGGGCCGCCTGGGCCTGATTTACTGGCCGCCCTCAACTGAAATGACAACTGTAACCAGCGCCAGGGCCCGGGGCCCTGAAACACTACCCACTCCCAGACTCCGTAAAACTTTGACCCACCCCGGATGCTGGAACAGCACCTGCCGCGGCCTCGCGCAAACCTTCCGGTCCCAGACACAACGCGCTTCCGGTCGAGCAGCCGCTCTACCCAGCCCCAAACGCTGTGCCTGGCGCCCTCCCATTGGCTGGTTGGAGCTGAACTACACTTCCCAGCAGGACCTGGAGTCAGCCGGTACCTGGAGTGATGCCAGCCCGTCGTGGCGGACTGGAACCAGCCCTGTGCTTTCTCTCTTCCAGGTAGAGCCAAAGAGAGAGCGTTTGCCTCCAGCTTGGCCTCCCTTTGGTCCCGATAGTTCCGCCGGTCGGCCTCCAGCCTTGCTTCAACTACACACTACCCGCTCCTAGCAGGGAGACCATGTTATCTCACCGGAAACGAGTCACCGGGTGTGGCGTCACCGGTGCCGAGGTGCCGGGCCTCCCAGAAGACACCACGTCCCTGCCGTCTTTCCCTAACTGACGACTTGGCCCACCAATAGTGTCCCGCGGCCTGTGAGGACACTCCCAAGGGCGAGGGGAGGGTTCGGCCTCTCGCGCCTAGTTTCCCGGTTTCTCACAGAGCTTGGGTCTCTGGGTCGTTCTCAGCGAGCGCTCAGGGTGGCAGAGCCCGAGAAAGGTGAGGTGCTCCGCAAAGGCGGGAAGCAGGCTTGAGGCGGTCTCTGGGGCCCCTCTGGGGAGAGGAGCGTGGACCGTTGTTCGAGGAGCCCGACCGGATAGGGAGCTGGGAGCGAGCCCCAGGCAACGCCCAGTCTGGGCTTTGCGCTGAAGGTAGCGCTTGACCGGTGGGAGAGGTTCTGAGTGCCACTACCGGTAGGCCCTACTGGGCTGTCCCTTGCCGCTTGCACCTCAGTTTTCTCAGCGTAAAGGAGTCAGCGGGCCATGTGTGGACACTTAATACGATCTTGAGTTTGCTCTTTGAGCCATCAGCTGTTCCCCGAGGGGACAGGTTCAGTGGCCAAGCTGACTGATGCCCTTAGTACTGGTCCCCAGATTTTCTTTTAGCCCGCTGCTCTACCAGCATGAGTTAAACAGCTCTTCCCAGTGGAGTTTGCACCTTATATTTCTTAGGAGAGTGGCCCTTGATATTTTGCCGGTGGCCTTTGCTCCCTTCCATTTGGTCCTTGCGGTTTGGACATCCTTTGGCTCTCAATCTCAAGATCTTCCTTCAGGCCTTGCCAAGATTATTCATTTCATTTATGAGTTCCCTACCCCAGCTTCTCTTTGCTTTCTGACTTGGAGCTCAATGTGGTCTGTCCAAGCTACATTTTGGAGTGTAGACATGCCGTGCCTGGTTTTGTGGGTAACGCATTATTCTCTCGTCTGCAGCTTTCTGGCAGATTTCCTTCAGTAAGAGGTGGCTTTTGAAACTGCAGAAACGAGGGCGGTGTGTGATTTAAAGGCACGATGGCTGCGAAGGTGTTTCCAATGCCCCCAAAGCCAAAGCAGTCTTTTATACTGAGAGTTCCTCCAAACTCCAAGCTAGGCCAAGACCTACTTCGGGATGCTACTAGTGGGCCCAAGACCATCCACCAGCTGGTTCTGGAGCACTTCCTCACCTTTTTGCCCAAGCCAGGACTAGCCCAGCCCAGTCAGAAAATCAAAGAGACCTTGGTTATTATGAAGGATGTGAGCTTGGACTTTCAGAACCGAGGTAAGAACACGTTTCTGTTTCACTAGAAGAGGTTGGTACTCGGGCTGAGATAGACTTCCGTGCTGGTTACCAGTTCCAGTTAGGATGATGGGTATTGAGAAAAGGAGTTGATAATAGTAAGTAAACATGTTGGGGGGAGGGGGTACTTTTTTTTCCTCAAGCTGGAGCTTCAGTGGTTTGCTCGGTGTGAGTAAAGCCTTAGAATAAAGAGTGTGTGTCTTTTCTTTAGTGTCAATTTTCCACAGACATTCTGGGGGGTAGAGGATATCATTTTAGGATAAATATATGTGGGCGAATTATTGAATTGATTTCAGTTTGTGTGGCATTTTGGAAATTTTGTGCTTGCTGTGGGGATCTTCAGATTTTTACCTCCCCCCACCTCCCTTTTAATAGTTATAGGAATTTTCAAAGGTACTTAAGGAAACATTCTTACCATAGTGAGGAGACCTTATATAGATTCAAGACATTGTGGTTTATGGCTTGATCTCTAACTGGGCTCACAGGAGCAGAAAAAGCTATGAGGTGCCTGCTGAAGGAGTGAGGGCAACCTGGCTTCAGGGTATGGGTAGAGTCCACATTAGAGTCACTGACTTTTCCAGTAACTACAGCTTCCTCTTTCCCCAGTGCAACCTCTTCCCTTAGTGAAGCTTCTGACCAGAGAAGGAATCCGGCAGAAACAGGAGACAGTATCTCTGTGTTTGAAAGCCGAGCCTGAGGTGGGGTTTGGTTTTCCCATTCACTGTTTGAGTACATCACCTTCTGTGTTCTTGTTGTCCCTCCCTGTTTAGCTGATCTTCGCATGAAATCATACTCTTTGGGAGTCGGGAAAGAGAGTGGGGCTTGTGCCTCACTGCCTTATTAGATGTTTTTCTTCTGCCTTTCCTCTGAGCCTGGCTTCTCACATCTGTGTGGGACTTACAGATTCCTTTTACCATTCCTTCCTTTATCTTTGGGTCTCAGTCTTTCTTATCAACAGGGCTGTCAAAGAAGTTTTGTTAGTAAGAGGATGAGTGGCCTGTTGATCTTTCAGGAGCTGGTGGTCTTTGAGGATTTGAATATATTTTACTCCCAAGAAGAATGTGTGAGCCTGGATCCTACTCAACAGCCCACCTCAGAGAAGGAAGAAGACAGTGTTGGGGAGATGATGTTAATGGGTAAGAAATTAAGTCTCTTGTGTGTTCAGATTGAATGTTATGGGAAAAGCATGTTTTACTACTTCATCTCAGACTTTTTTGAGACACTATTCACAGCTAAGCACATGTTTACACACATGTTTAATTTTTGTTTTATCCTATGTAGCAGAGCCTGCTCCACCTGTGGGTGACCATTTTCCCTGAATCTTGGGGGCAGCAAGAGTGGAGGGAATTTCTCTTGGTACGCAAAAACTACAGCCTAATATCAAACATTCAAACAGATAGAAAATGCAGGCAGACTATTTCTGGATCCATTTTCTGGATCCAGTACTATTCCCCCATAGGTATATTTTAAATTAGTGTTTTTATTGGACACATGACAAACTGTTTAAGTCTTTCTTTCCCCTTGATGTTCAGTAGCCGTGAAACCTGCTAGTGTTAATGTAAATATATCCAACTATTGATGTACATAACATCTAGCACTTAATTAAGCACTTGTATGCCATTATGTGCCAAACACTAAACCTAAGTACTTTGCATTCATTTATAATCTCATAATTCTCACAATCGTACTTTGGGGTATAGGAGTTGTTACTATTTTACAGATGATGAAACTATAGCAGAGAAAAGTTAAGGTATTTGCTAAAGGTCACACAGCCTTAGGTAGTACAGCAGGGATTTGGACTGTGGGAATCTAACATCACATCTTGTAGTCTTGGCTTAGAATTGTCCTGCCTCCTTGCTGAATTTGTCATAATTTTGTCAGTGAATGTTCTATATGATTGTGAAGCGAGGAGCCTTCGTTTGTACTTATTTCCCAGTATGGTTAACCAGTATCGTCAGTACTACATATGAACTCATCTGGCAGCAGCTTAATCTTAGAGATGCTTCAGCTTTTCTCCAGAAGTACACTGTTACTGTAGAGTCGGGAGCCTTCAGAAATTGTTTTGATGAGTGCCTAATACTTTTTACCTTGATTTCAAGGCTATTTGCTTCTGGGGCAGGCTTTGAGGAGAAAGTGGGCTTTGTGAATTGCCTGGGGTGGTACAAATCTATAATGACTATTGAACTCTGTAGTTTTCTCACACAGTATGATGGTCAGGTAGTGCTACTTAATGGGCCAGGTTAATTTCCCACAGTTGTCCTGTTATATTTTCTTTATTTTAGGGAAAAGTATAAAGAGATAAGATTTATTGCACAAGTTTTGCGTGAGTGTTGGGCAAAGCTAGCATTTATTTTGGGTGACTGGTTGGTGGGTATGTTGCCAACACCAGGAACACTTTGACCATGAACCTTGATACCTGGAGACCCAAAGCTCACCCTCCCTTTCCTCACTCATACCCTGAAACTGACGAGTTAAGAGTCAAACAATAATTAGCAAAGATATGCACATGAATTTTAAAAGCGCTAAGAGTCATTCACCAATATTTAGTAAACACCACCTGTTTTTCTTATGCAAGGTTGGGTTCTGGAGTTGATTAAAAAGATACATATTACTCCCTTCCTGCCCTCTAGGTGTTTATGGTTTGTTTTGTAAGATAAGTCATTCACATAAAAAGATAAGCAGTGTGAAACTATTAAAAAGATATATGATGAGGTTGAGGCAGGATTTGGACCAAGAACGGAGTTGGGAAGAAGTTGGATTTTATTTCCATAGCAGGAAGTAAAATGAGATTATCCTCTGGGTTCTTGGACGTTGAAGATTGGAAGTCAGGTGTAAGCACATAGAGATTTGGGAGTCATCAGTATATAGCTGATGTTGAAATAGTAATTCTTGGTCAGTTTCCAAAGGGAAAAATGTAAGAGAATGAACCTCAGGGGACAGAAATAAAAAAAGAGCTCCCGTTAGAGGAGGATAGAATGTGTCTCTGTGTAGAACACTTAAACAAATTCTCAATGAGATAGTTCTTACAGTTTTATCTACCTCTACTGTGGTAAGAGAATATATCTGTAAAAGTTTGATGTACATCAACTATATGCCTTGCAACAAAGAAAGACTCAGTGGATTCCAAAGAGTAGAAATAACAGAATAAAATCTATCTAGTACAGTTGGAAGTTAATAATAAAATTGGGGGGGAAGTCCTAACTGGAAAATTTGAAAACAATTAACTAACTTTGAGTCAAAGGGGAAATACAAATTAAAATTACACAATTCTTCCAAAAACACTGTGTATCACAATCTATGTTATAGCATAAAGTGATACTCAAAGATTAAGTTTATGGCTGTAAAGTATGTATGTTAACATAGAAAAATGAAATTGATTAAGCCTCTAACTCAAAGTTAGGAAAACAAGATAAAGGAAAAGAAAGTATTAATTAATATTAAATTAGAAAAATTAACAAGTTAAAAAAGAGGAACTAATAGATTCAAAAACAAGCCAATTTCTACTGAGCAAATTGAAATATTCAAAAACTAGCTCCCCGTTCAAGAAAAAGGACCAGCCTCAGCTTCATAGAAAATTCTTGTAAATCCTTAAAAACTAGACAATTGAAATGCTATGAAAAATTTCAGAGTACAGAAATAAAGAACTTCCAAACTATTTAATGAAATTAGTGTTACAGATACACAACCTGATAAAAATGTGACCAAAGAAGATTTATTCCAGAAATGCAAAATTGATCTAATACTAGAAAGTCTGTTAATAAAATCTATTGTATAATAAAAATCAATATGTAAGATCATTTTCATAGTTACTGAAAAGGTATTTGACAAAATACAAGCCCCTTCTTCATAAGAACACTTAACAAAATAGTAATTAGAGAATATTTCCTTAATGGGTACTTATATTTTCAGTCAGCATCATCTTGTTTTTTTCTTTTATTGATTCCAGAGAGTAGGGAAAGGAGGGAGAAAGAGGGAGAAAAACATCAATGTGAGAGAGAAACATCAAATGGTTGCCTCTTGCATGCGCCCTGACTGGGAACTGAACATGCAACCTTTCAGTTTGCAAGACGACTCCCAACCAGCTGAGGCAAACCAGCCAAGGCTGTCAGCATCATCTTCATGGGAAATACTGTGAGGCATTCCCACTAAAATTAGGAGTACAACAATAAAGCCCACTATCATAACTTCAGTATTTAATATTGTATTTTGGGTATTACCAGTACAAGTAAATGAGAAAAAATTAGATGTGTAAGAATTTAAGAGAAAGGAAAAACTACATCTACTTACATATGATGTAATTGTGTAGCTGGAAAAACGTAGAGAATATCTGAAAACTTACTACAAATAATAAGCATTTAGTATGGCAGTGGTATGTAAAATACTACAATAAATGAGTACTCTGGTTTATCTTCAGATCGTATAAATCTTTCGCCTTTTTCAGTATATGGAAATCATTAGCTTTCATATATGCAAACAGTCATTTAGAATATATAGGAACAAAAAAGATTAAACACCTAGAAATAAACTTAAGAAATGTGCAAAAATTATTAGGAAAACCTTAAAACACTTATGAAGAACACAGAACTAGACTTGAATGAATGAAAAGAAACACCATGTTCTCGGCTAGGGAGATTTAAAATAACAAGATCAGACCCTGGTTGGTGTAGCTCAGTGGCTGAGTGCAAACTGGGAACCAAAGGGTCACCAGTTCGATTCCCAGTCAGGGCACATGCCTGGGTTGCAGGCCAGGTCCCCAGTAGGGGGCACGTGAGAGGCAACCAGACATCGATGTTTCTCTCCCTCTCTTTCTCCCTCCCTTTCCCTCTCTCTTAAATAAATAAAATCTTAAAAGAAAAAAAAAAAAAAAGTCAGTTCTCCCAAGTTGATTCATGAATTCAATATAATCTCTTCAACAATAACAATAGGATTTTCCCCCTGGAATCAGACAATCTGATACGAAATTTAAGTGGAAAAATAAATACAAGTAACCAGGAAAGTTGAAGAGCCATGGGATGGGAAGGGTTCTAGCCCTGTCAGGTGTAAAAGCAGCCTCTAAATTTAAGCCCTGTGTAATAAAAATAGTGTAGGATTGACATTTGACTAGAGAGATGAGTGGAGTAGAGTAAAGGGTTCAGAAATATCCTCAAATACACTGGGGTATAGTTTGTGATAAAGGCAGAATCTTCAGACAGCAAGGTAAAGAGAGACTTTTTGATAAAAGGTCATGGTACAACTTAGTAGCAGTTTGGTGAATCATACATTACTTTGCACAACAAGAAAAAGTCCAAATGGATAGCAGATGTTAAGTGTTTAAAAGAAAACCTTACCCCTGGCAGGTGTAGCTCAGTGGATTGAGTGCAGGCCTGTGAACCAAAAGATCACGGTTCGATTCCCAGTCAGGGCACATGCCTGGGTTGCAGGCCAGTTCCCAGGAGGGGATGCACGTGAAGCGACCATACATTGTTATTTCTCTCCCTCTCTCTTTCCCTTCCCCTCTAAAGATAAATAAATAAAATCTTAAAAAAATAAAAATAAAAAAGAAGAAAAAACTATTGGAAAGGGAGGGAACCCTTTTTATACTTAGTACAAACCTTGATTTGCACTTAGAAAATCTGAAAGGATCAACTAAAAATTACATTTGATGGTTTCAAAGTAAGTAGATAGTAGATGAATATATGACTTTCGATAGCATTCTTAAATAAAACAATGAAAGCTCTCAATTCAGAGTGTGTATAACTAGGAATAAACTAGAGATGTTTATTGGTAAATGTAAGATTGTTAAATATTGGAGAGACATGGGTCTAAATGGGAAAACTAAAATCATATAAAGATAACTGCCCTCCAAATTTGTCTAGACTGTATTTAGAATCAGAGTCAAAAATTTAAAAAAGGTAGAAGTGGATGTTCTTGCTGCTTTTACCAATATTAGACATGTTACAAACAAAAGTGTAATATTAAATTCCAAATGGGGGGTATTTGTGGTGGATCCGTGGAGTCACAAATCCTGCCAGAAATGCTAAAGCAGTGGGGACTGAGAACAAGTATGACTATCAGTTCAAAACAATGCTCATCTGGGACTTAGGTGTGGAAAAGAGCAACCTACTGTCCCGCTTATCCCACAAGAAGCTCAGCCTGGAGAGCAAGAGAACCATTGGCATGGAGTTCGCCACCCACAGCATTTAGGTGGATGGCAAGGTGGTCAAGGGGCAGATCTGAAACATTGCCAGCCAGGAGCACAACTGCCATCACCTCTGCTTACTACCATGACCTGTTGGGTGTGTTGCTGGTGTATAACAGCAAGCACATGACAGAACATGGAGCACTGGCTGAAGGAGCTGTGGGACCATGCTAACAGCGACAATGTTGTCTTGTTGGTGGGCAGCAAGAGCAGCTTGCACCATCTGTGGCCTGTGCCTACTGACGAGGCTTGTGCCTTCACAGAGAATAACTTGTCTTTTATGGAGACCTCAGTCTTGGACCCCATGAACATAGAGAAGGCTTTCAAGAACACCCTCACAGAGATCTACCATACTGTGTCATAGAAGCAGATTGCAGACTGTACTATCACTAACAACAGACAGAAACTGAACAATCTGCAGTACTGCCAAAACCTATAACCACCCCTACCTCATCCAAGTGTGCATGCACATCTTCATCCTTTTCTTACCCTTCACCATGATATCCTCCATGACCCAACCTTCTTTGTCCCTCTGACTGGTTCCCACCCTTCCGTTGAGCAGTGCACAGTCAGCTGAGACTTAGGAAGAACAGAAGTAAAGCAGTACCTCCTGTACTCCCCTTCCTAGGAAAGTTTGAAGCCCTGCTGCTACACTGCCCTTGGGTCCCAGTGGGCCTCTGGCCAGGGAGCAGGGAGGGTGGCAGGATGGACAGGGCCAGCCAGAGGCAAGAGGATGGGCACATCTAGCAAGCCTCTTCAGTTTTCCACAGCAGACTACAAGGAGCTTACCTCCCTCCCTCTCTGCCAAGTTGTGTCAGATGGCCCAGGTCCCTACCTAGAAATCCCATCTGGGCTCAAGCCTGAAAAGCAGGTAACTTGGGTCAGGGCAGACAAAGGTTCCTAGCACCCTACTCCTCATGCACAGCCAGCGTTGGCACACTTGGCTTCTCCCAAGCCTGCATGAGTCCAGCTCCTGCCTGTAGATTTATTCTGGAGAAAACAATCCCCTTCCTTTCTGCATTCAGTGTACTCCACACCTCTCCTTACGCCCTTTTCTCTGTCTGGTGAAGAACATGTTTGCAAGTGAAACAATATCTTAGTGTTTTCTATTACGTGCTGTTGTATTGTTTGTTTTTTGTCATTGCAGAGAAACAAATTCTTTATCCATTGATTTTTTAAAAACCCTCCAAATGTATGAATTAACTATAAAAAGAAGTCATTAAAAATGGCCAGAAAACACAATAGAAATTGATCAGATTTTGAAAAAGTGTTTTTTTCTCATTTTAAGTTGTACGAGTTTAATTATAGAAGACTTCAATTAAAAAATATTTCATAAGTAATGATTGACAAAGATTTAGAATTTGTAAAATGTAAAAATTTCTTTAAATTTATAAAAGTTTCAGTCCAATAGTTTGCAGTAAAGTGCAAAATAGAGCTACAAAAAAGAAAAGCCATTTTATACCTATTAAATATTTTCAAATGATATTTAATGCTGGCAAGATTGCTAAAATCATTACCCCCATGTAGATGGTTGTATTGAAATTGATATAGCTTTGGAAAGCATTATGGTGGTTCATATTAAGAGTTGTGATGAAAATTGGCATAAGCTTTGACCCAGCATTTTCATTATCCTAAGGGAATAATTTTAAAAATAAATAGAAAAAATCTATTAGTGTAAAAATGCTAAATTCAGCAGAGGTTCACATTCTAGCCTCAGGATGAGCCACATACCTAAGTGGCTGATACAACCCTTTATTTTTAGTAAGTTGCCCAAAGTTTAGGGGGCCTGCCTGTTTACAGCATACTTTTTCCCCCACATTGTTACCTAGTCTCTGTCATCTTATTTTATACATTTTGGGATGATGTATAATATAGATACAGAAAAATGTGCAAATTATAAGTGTAAAACTCAGATTTTCACGAAATGTATGTATTTGTCAAACTACCACCTAAAATTAACTATTCCTAGCACCACGGAAATTCCTCTTGTGGACCCTGCCCAGTTACTACTTCCCTTCCTACCCTCAAAAGACCACTACTGACTTCTGCCATAGTTTTGTTGTATTGGTCGTAGTGATCACTTCAGTGCCCAAATAATAATCTGTGTGAATATGTTACATCTTTTCCATTTTAGGGCTTTTTTAATTGTTTGTAGTTTTTCACTATATATAAGATAATATTGTGTAATACTATAATATCGCAATATTTAATGTAGTGAGAACCTAGAAATGACTCATCTTACCGTTCACTAATTAGTCTAAAGATTATGAGCGTTACCCTTTTGTATTTGTGTCCTTCATCCCCTGGTACTTGGCTCAGTGTTCCACACAATGTAAGCTCAATGTGAACTTAATGAATAAACAAACATATGAAGTTTTTCAGTATGGCCTCAGTCATTCCATCTTTTTTCATGGGCTTGCATTGTGGGGTATGGAAAGATTTATTAGTCATGTATCCCCCAGTCAGTAAGAGTAGAAAAGGAATGTTGGTGGTGATTATCTGCCAGTTTTCAGGTTTGTGATTTTCAAGGTCATTTCATGAGAAATCAGACTCATTTTCTTTTCCCCTCCTGGTGTCATATCCCTCAAAAGTTATTAAATTCTTTTTTTTCCCAACAGTTAATGATGACAGTAATCCCGAAAATGAAGATCATAGAGAAAAGTCTTCAGATTGTGATGAAATTGATTATTCCATGGTCTCCGAGCAACCTCCAGATTGCCATAAAGAAAAAAGACTAAATACATCCATTCCAGATGAAAGGAAAATGAGGAATCTTTTAGTTACCATTGAAAATGATACTCCACTAGAAGAACTCTCAAAATTTGTGGATATCAATATTATTGAACTTACCAGAAATCGGAGAACAAGAAGATGGTACACTTGTCCACTGTGTGGGAAACAGTTTAATGAGAGTTCTTACCTTATTTCCCACCAGAGGACTCACACTGGAGAAAAACCCTATGATTGTAGTCACTGTGGGAAAAGCTTCAATCATAAAACCAACCTTAATAAACATGAGCGTATTCATACAGGAGAGAAACCTTATTCATGTTCAAAGTGTGGGAAAAATTTTCGTCAAAATTCTCATCGTAGTCGCCATGAAGGAATCCATATAAGGAAGAACCTATTTAAGTGTCCAGAATGTGGGAAAACCTTCCCAGAGAACAAAGAATTTGTGCTTCATCTACAGAGTCACATGGCTGAGAGGCCATATGGTTGCAAAAAATGTGGGAGAAGATTTGGTCGGCTGTCAAACTGCACTCGCCATGAAAAAACCCACTCAGCATGTAAGACCCGAAAGCAGAAGTGGGATCGGGAAAGGTCACATGGTCCTGTCTCAACTTGAAATGGTTCATAAGGAATTCTGAATTTTCAGGCTGCCTGAAAAGAAACAGATATGTGAAAATTTCATAATAGCCCAAATCAGATAAATATGCATCTTGCCTGAAGCCTCAGATTTTTAGGAAATTCACAGGGAAGAAAATATCCTCAAAGTCGATACCTCAGTTAGCATCCAGGCTTTTTGGACTCAGGAGCTTGCCTTTGTGAACTTATACAACAATGTACATACAGGTCACAGATCCCTTTCCCAAGAAAGGCTTCAAATATGAGTCTGCAAAGTGAACAGAGTAACTTGTGTACAGAAAGTATATCCATTTTCCCACCACATAGGGATCCACACTTGAGAAAAGATAAATAACGCAGTCTTTTTATGCTCCTGAAAGACCCATACTACTGATTTGTTAAACCAATAGCTTCTATTAATGTGTTAACCCTCTAAGAATACCCTGTTAAAGCTTGAGTTTTGAAAGGGATTGTTTGCTTTGGAATATAGGAAAATAATAGTAATTGAATATCGAAAGCTTACTCTGTCATTTGTGATCTAAACTACCAATTTCAATAACATTTGCAACTTGTGAAAAGCGACTTAACAAAAATCCTTTTCACAGCATAACTTTAAAATGTTTACATTCTTACTATTTCTTGTTCAGCTAGTAATTGCTTAAACAGCTCTCTGATGCCTTTTCCTTGCCACAAAAGTTTAGATTGCTCAGGTCCAGCCACCCAACCCCACTACTGAAAAAACTCTTGAGAATCGTGTCCCTCTGCTGAGCCAAGAAGACTTGCCAGGAAGAAAACCCCAAGAGCCACAAAAGGAGGAGGAGCACAGAGACTTGGAACCACAGTTGCTCAATATCTTGACCATAAGTTTAATTCCTCTCTAAGCAGTTATTAGACCTTTGGCAATAGGTGGTCGCTACCTCACAAGCAAAGTGTTTTATTTTTAGAAATTGTTTCCAGTGACGAGCTCACATTGCCCCTCAAGAAACAGGATAACCAGTGTCTTCATTGTGGTAGATGTTTGTTCTCTTTGGCCTCCTGATATCTAGACTTTCCTGACCTGTCTTCCCAGAGGCAAGGTCAGTGGTATCTTCTGGGGACCAAACCTATGGTTTGTGAGTTTAAGGATTGTTGATCAGTTTTATACTTTCTAGGTTTCCCAGGTTTTTGCATTGGTATTTTAATTGGAATAAGTTGGCCCTCTAAACTATTTGAAAAAAACTTGTTAACCTTACAAATTTTATCTCCCATTCAGAACCATGCCTTTTCATTTATTCCTGAGTAAATTTTTCTTATTTTTTATTGTAAATAGTTTTTATTATATTTTTATAGTTATTGCTCTTATATAGGAAAGTTATTTTAATTATGTATTTGTGAAACTACCCACCTCACTGAATGTTCTTAATTTTTAATAATTTCACAGTTGTAATTTGTGGTTGAAAATTATACCGTTGAAAAAATTATACCATCTTCAAATAATAGTTTTGTTTCTTTTTGCCTATTTTTTGTTACTTTAAAAACAGGTTGCTCTAAGCTTTGTTTTGGTACAAAACATTTTATGATACGGTACAGTCCTGACTTCTAATTTTAAAACAATAACAAAAACCAGTACTTAAAGATCACAGAAAAATTGTCCTTTATCAACTTTGTATTTCAAGCCTACAGTGCCCTTTAAAACCAGGGACAAAACTGGCTGCTAACATTATTCTCATTCCTCCAGAAGTCTTGTCAGGGTCTGCTGGTCATTGCACAGAAGACTAGCCCACACACCTAGAGTACTTAAAGGCTGCGTGCTGTGGGGCAGTGACTGGATAAGGTGGGGTTCCTGATGTGTGATGGTCCTGGCCCCTGCCCAAGGGTCAGGCCACATGGTCCCCAAGGCCTGTGAGTGGGTGATGTTCCCATGACCTAAAGACCCTCCTTGCATCTGCACAAGGGCCAGTGCAGTCAAGATCATGGATGCCTGCTGTTCTGGAGGGCAGTGCCTGGGCCAGCCTGGCTTTTCCTGTGCCCTCACCCTCTCCCAGGAGCACAGGGCCAGGATGCTGCCTAATGCAGAGAGCACCAGAAAGCTCTTAGATGTGTTCCCTGCTGTCAGTTCCTGGACCAGAGCCACAGGTGGGCGAGAGAAGAAAAACTGAAAGTCCAAGTGGCACCTGAGTCCCCTTCCCCAACAAGACCCTTGCCTGACAGGAACTTGGGAGCAGGAGGCTGGTGGAATCACTGGCTTTCTTGCCACTGCAGAGCCATAACAAATTTTTACTTCCCCCACCATTGTTTTGAGATTGTTAGCTATGAAAGAAAGCAAAGGTTTTTGTCACATTCTGTTATTGTTAGTGGCACTGAGCTCAGTGTCTCAGCATGAGAGAAGATATGAATGTATTATCAAAGAGGTTAGAAGAAAACACTGTAGTCCTACATTTGAATTGGAAGTATCAGTGTGAACTTATGGTGTATTTCTAAAGAAAATGTTTCCTAACCACTGAAAGAGCCAGGGAAACATGATTAGCTCATGAGCATCATTTCCTACTAAAGGACCAGGGGACATTATAAAATTGGCCGATTCTCAAGTGGCAGCAAAAAAAAAAAAACCAACAAAACACAGAATGAGTCTAGAACACCTTTTCTTACCAGATAACAAGGATGCTATCAAAAGACTACCCAAATTCTGTCAAAAGAAGTCAGAAGCAACTTACAGAGGTTCCAGCTGGCCATATAGGACAATCTGAGAATCAATAAGCATAATAACCACAATTATTGAAAAATATCAAGTATGTTTAAATCTTTGAGCTTACATTTAAAAATGAAAAATAGAGCCCTGGCTGGTGTAGCTCAGTGGGTTGAGCGCGGGCCTGCGAACCAGAGGATCACGGTTCGATTCCCAGTCAGGGCACATGCCTGGGTTGCAGGCCAGTTCACAGCAGGGGACGCATGAGAGGCAACCATACATTGATATTTCTCTCCTTCTCTCCTTCCCTTCCCCTCTAAAGATAAATAAAATCTTAAAAAAAAAAAGTAAAGTAGACCTGTGATACAGTCCAACAATTCCACTTCTGGGTATTTATCTGAAAACAAAAACACTAATTCAAAAAAGATATGCACACCTATGTTCATTACAGCATTACTATTAATAGCTAAGATATGGAAGCAACCCAGATGTCCATCAATAGATGAATGGATAAAGCAGATATAGACATGTGCAATGGAATATTATTCACCAACAAAAAGAATGAAATCTTGCTGTTTGTGATGAGAGTGTGTTATGGACCTAGAATGTATTGTGTTAAGTGGAATAAGTCAAACAGAAAAAACTGCATGACTTCACTCATATGTGGAATCTAAAAAAAAATAAATGAAACAAAATAGAAACAAACTCATAAATATAGAGAACAAGCTAATGGTTGCCAAAGGAGGGATGAGTGGGGTGTAGAAATTTAAAACAAACTACTTGGTCATCATTGGAGTATTAACATTGAGCCAGCTCATTCTTTTTGTCTTTTTTTTAAAGATTTTATTTATTTATTTTAAGAGAGGAGAAGGGAGGGAGAAAGAGGAGAGAAACATCAATGTGTGGTTGCCTCTCGTGTACCCCCTACTGGAGACCTCCCCCACAACCCAGGCATGTGCTCTGACTGGGGATCAAACCAGTGACCCTTTCTTCGCACGCTGGCACTCAATCCACTGAGCCACACCAGCCAGGGCCAGTTCATTCTTTTGAACACTTATAAACAAAGGAAATAGTCTAGCATTTATCCTTTCATTTTTATAGAAATGTTTGGTGAACAAAATAGGCGAGAGGAAGTTTTGATACAGGGTGCAGCCAAGAGGGGGGCCCAAAAAACAGATTTGGAATGAGGCCCAGAACTCAGGGTGTCCAGGAAATATTAGAAAGACATATAAGATGTCCTCACCCCTTCCCCACTCAGGTGTGAGTTGGGGGAAGGAACACATGGAGCAGGAACATGCAGGGCTGTTTTGTACAGCCTCAGCTTTGCAGCTAATCCATAGCATGGTCATTTAACATATCTATAACCTTTAACTGGCTGCATAGATATGTTAAATAGCTGTGGTCATGCTCTGAGCCAGGGGGATGGAAGGGACTTCCCCCCAAGATGTAACTGGGGGCAGGTCCCCCAGGTGACAATGCCTGTGTGAGACCTTGGACAAGATTGGCTCCATGACAAGGGGTGATATCTGCCCAGACTCACAATGGCAACCCAGTAAACTTGGAATCATACAGAAATGCTGGCAGGTGTAACTGATTGTAGGAGGAGTTGGAAATGGTACAGAGGAAGATTGGCATGGGGATTTAAACCCAGACATGGCAGCCATTGAGAGAGAGCCATGCACTTTTGGCCAGAGTGGGGACCCCCTCACAGCTTTGCCAGGAGGAGATCTACACGGTTTGGCCAGAGTGCAGATCCCCGCAGCTCTGGTGGAGAGAAAAACCATGCAGTTTTGCCAGAGTGGGGACCCCTGCAGCTTTGGTAGAAGATGACCACGCAGCTTTGGAGTGCTCCTTTTGGTCATGTGACCTGGGAAGGAGAGACTTTGCCTGGAAGAAGGGTGAGAGAACTCTTTGCCAGTAGGCCATGAGAAGGTGCCACATGGCTTTGGATTAATTAGAGGTCCTGCCTGGGCAGCGACACAGCTGATGGTGTCAGGAGCCTGAATCACGGACATTTGCTTCTTTTCCTGAGATACAGTACCCCAAATTAGGGCAGGGGGAGAAGGAAGCACTATGGGCACCTGTGGGTATCCAAAAAGGACTTTGATATTTTAATGAAGACATTAGATCACTACTTTAAGTCTGTATAGCATTAAATAAACATTCCCTTTCCTTTTCACAAATCTCTGGCATTGAGAGACATCTTTCCTATCTGGTGGCAGACATAATGAACCTGGTAGGGGGTCCTTTCAGTAATAGTATATCGTGACACCCCCTTGGCCCATGTGTATGTTGTGTTCTGTAACAGTTTCTCTTTATAAAAATATTCTAGGCAGTGAATGAAAAAGGAATAATACGATGAAATATTCACAATTTTACAACCTGAAATGACCATGGATCTTAGCTTTGAGTACCAATGCCTGCCTGTAAACATCAGAAGAAGAAAAAGACAACCACGCATGCCATTTCATTGAAGAACACACCACCACTATTATATAGTCTTGCTAAAAAGTTGAACTTGAATCT
The DNA here is from genome assembly GCA_004027735.1 of Carollia perspicillata. Taxonomy (NCBI): domain Eukaryota; kingdom Metazoa; phylum Chordata; class Mammalia; order Chiroptera; family Phyllostomidae; genus Carollia; species Carollia perspicillata. The sequence continues at coordinate 157 of PVKM010026977.1, read as the reverse complement.
GATCAAGCCTCTAGATCCAGATTCCATTTAATTTTTTTTATTTTAATTGTTGTTCAAGTACAGTTTTCTGCCCTTTACCCATTCCAGCCCACCCCCCTCAGCCCTCCCCACCTCCCTCTCATCTCCACCCCCCCTTGTTATTGTCCATGTGTCCTTT
>PVKM010026976.1:0-19037 GCA_004027735.1 Carollia perspicillata | reverse complement strand
CCTGCGAGAACCGGGCAGGAGAGAGTGAACACCAACATGCCTGTTTGGTATGCGCACCAGCAGCCAGGCCAGACAGGAGCCTCTCACTTCATTGTTCATTAGTGCTCTCTGCTAAATCATGTTTAATGTTATCTAAGGAATTTAATGGCACAGTTACTGGAAATATTACAAAGACAGAGGGAAAAAAAGTCATCCCTCTTACGTTTTCCAGGCCTGTCACAAGTCCACTCATCCCAACACCTGAAACCTTTAGCTACAAAGGCTTGTTCATTTTTGTTCCTCTTACTGAAATTAGATATGCTCTACTTCTATCCCGAAAGAACTGAGTTGCCTGTGCCTCCATTTAAAGAAGGCTCTCAGCCCCTTTTCAAACACACGTGTGTGGTGCTATGGCCTTAGCTGAGGAAAGCCTAAGAGAAGCCTAGATGCTAAACCTCGCCATGTGCAGAAGACACCAACAGCAAATAAGGAATACTGATGTCTAAGCCCTACCCCAGAACAATTTTTAAAAAAGTCTCTGATGTGGATTCTAGGCATTCCCATATGTAAATATTCCAGCTGATGGTTTTAACATGCAGTCTGATCCAGTCTTTTCCTATATCTCAACTTATTACTTGATACATTCATTCATTCATAATTAGTGCTTTGGCTATCTTCTATGAGTCCAGCACTGTGCTTTGCCCTGTGGAAGATAGAAAAGAAGTGGAAAATGTAATTAAAAACCTCAGGAGAGTGATAAATAAACAACTGAATAAAAAGTTAAAGTGCCCTACAAAAGATGAAATTGGTGTTAGTGAGACCAGCCAGGAGATATTTTATGTAAGAAGTAATGTTTAACAATGTAAAACAGTAAGTCATACAGCCAAGAGCCCCAGATCCTGACTCTACCATACCTAGCTCTGTAAACCTATGCAAGTCATTTCCTTCTTTGAACATTTCCCCCTTATTTACACCATGTCCTCCAAAGTTTATAAAGACCAGCTTAGACAATGCACAAGAATACACTTTTGTAAACATTCAAGTGTTACAGGATGTTTTCATTGTTATCGATTGTATAGTTAATACAGGACCATATCTCATGTCATCCGTCCCCAACCAAGCTTTTCCAATTTAATGCTCAAGTTTCTGGCTTCAGAACCTAGGCTCTTTCATTTATTTGTGTATTCATCTATAGCTAGACTGCCTGATCTATTCTACATTCCTAAAACCTGCCATATTTATTCTCATAATCACATCTTTACTGATGCCATTTCTTCCTGGGATAATCTTTTACCCTCAACTCCCTAATTCTTACTCAACTTTTCCAACACCAAGTATTTTCTAATTATGCTTACTCACAGTAATCTCTCCCTTCTGAGAACTTGCAGCCAATAATGTATTGTATCATAATATGCTTCGATTGTTTTATTTTTCACATTTATATTTTATATCACAAACTAATTTGTAAATCCTTGAAGACCAAGTACCTTGTGTTACATTGCTTTGCTCATTTACAAAGTGTGGCAAACTGACTTGTATCAGTACATACTTAAAGAATGCAAAGAAAAAAATGAAAGGAGGAAGGAAGGAAGGAAGAAAGGAAGGAAGGAAGGAAGGAAGGAAGGAAGGAAGGAAGGAAGGAAGGAAGGAAGGAAGGGAGGGAGGGAGAGAGGAAGAAAGGAGGGAAGGGGAAACGGAGGATTGAAAAGAAGAATTACTTTTCTTCTCCATGTTCTGAGATTTCTAAATTCTTAGCTCTTGATGTAGTTGCTTTAGCATCCACAGTTTTAGGCCGTGAACTCAGAAACAGGAGTGGCTACATGCTGCCCTACACATATGATAAGAATAGCACATCTTGCTGTGAAAATATTTCCCAGTTCTTTCCCCATCCGAACCTTCTTTCCTCCAGTCTGATATTTTAAGCTTCAATTGTGCACTGGCTTATTTCTTCTACCTCTACTCCTCTCCCTTATTTTGAAAATGCGTGCCACAATCTCCCCATTAGACAAGTGTTCCCGGGGCCCAGGACATGCGTTCAATGGATCTAATGTCCCCCTCTAGATCACATTCTGAGACCCTATATAATTTTCTGCCTAAATGTCCTCAAGCCTATATCCAGGGTCTTGAGTGCCTCTTCCCAGAGTCTGTCTTTCTAAGAGTGAACTTCACTCTTAGTGTGCACCCATATAAGAATATCTAAAAGGCAGTGGTTTGTGGGCCATGTGGATAGAATTGAGACTTAAAAGTTGTGATGTCCACATATACTGTGTAAAGCATAGGAAAGTAGAAAGATAACTGGGGTGGACCAAAGGCTAGAAGTCTATACAACAATGCTCCAGGCTCGGGAGGTCCAAGAATACAAAATTCAAATCTGGCTTCCAGGTATTTAAGTGAAGGTAGGAGGTTAAGAACATATTTTATGTAAGACTTTATTATCTAGATTTGATACTTCCTAATTCCTTAGAAATCCAGGAATGTCTGTTTATACTTTTGTCAAAGGCCCCCACAAATTAAAGAGAAGCCTAAACTTAAGAATGGTCTTCTTAAAATTCCTTCCACCCTTCCCTTTTTCTCAAATTTTAAATCAACCTTAGTGAAATATCACTTAGCAACTATGAGATGCATCAGTTGAAAGTGTACAGTTCAGCAAATTTTGACAAATATATAAACCCATGAATTATTATGCATGGGTTTGAATGAAGACATCATATTTCCCCATCGCCTGAAATTTCACTATGCCTTTTTCTTGTCAATTTTTCCTAACTCATGACCCAGAAATGCACTGATTTGCTTTGTGTCACTATAGATGTATTCTGTCTGTTCAAAAATGTTATCTAAATTGAACCTCATGTTATTTATCCTTTCATATGTGTCTTCTCACATTCAGCACAATGGGCTTAGATTCATCCATGTTGTTTCATGTTTAGTAGTTCATCCTTTTTATTACTGCTTGGTATTCCATTGAATAAGTATACCAAAAATTGCCTGTTCACTTTCGATTTTCAGCATTTGTTTATTATAAGTAAAGCTGCTATGGACATTGTTTTACAAGTTTTTGTATGAATAAATGTTTCCATTTCTTTTGAAAGAAAGCCTGGTAGTACAATTACTGAATTATATAAGTATATATTTAGCTTTATTAAAAAGTGTTACGTATTTTCCAAATTGTTCCTGCCATTTTATTCTCCCACAAATAATATGTGGAAGTTCAGTTGCTCTACATTCTTTTCAAAACACGATGTTGTCACCCTGGCCAGGGAGTTTGGTTGGAGCATACACCAAGGTTTTGAGTTCAATCTCCAGTTAGGGCATATACAAGAATCAAACAATGAGGGCATAAATAAGTAGAACAACAAATCAATCTCTCTCTCTCAATTCTTCGTTCTCTAAAAATCAATAAACAAGTAAAATTTTTAAAAATGTGGTATCATTATTAGTCTTTTTTAGCTTTAATAGCTAACTCTAAATGGTGGTTTAACTCTATATTTGACTGATGTCAAATGATGCTGAGCATCTTTTTATGTATTTAATGGCATTACCATAAATTCCTTTGTGAACTGTTTGTTCAAATATTTTTCCTATTTTTAAAACTAGTTTTTTTACTACTAAGTTGTAAGAGTTTTTTAATTCTTTTTCTAGACCTAAGTCTTTTTCCAATGTATGGGCTATAAATATATTTTCTCATTGTTTTAATTTTATTAAAGGTGTCTTCCAAAAAGCAAAAGTTTAAAATGCTGATGAAGTGTAAATTACTATTTTTATGTATATTTCGAGATTTCTGTGACTTGTCTACAGACTATTTGCCTATCCCAAGTTAAAAATATTTTTCTTGCATTATTCTAGAAGTTTTATAGTTTTACTATTTATATTTAAGACTGTAATCCATTTTGAATTAGTTTTTGCATGAGGTGTGAGGTAAGGGTTGAGGTTTGTTGTTGTTTTTGTTTGTGTGTTTCTAGAGGCATCTACTTGCTCCAGGACCACTTGTTGAAAACATTCTATTATATTGGTCTGTGTCCCTATATTTATATTAATATCATCCCATCTCAATTATTGCAGATTTACAGTGAGTCTCAAAATCACGCACTGTCTGTCCTGAAACTTCAATCCTTTTCAAAAATGGTTTGAATATTCTAAGGTTTTTAAATAACTGCATAAATATTCAAATTAGCTTATACATTGCTATTTTAAAAGTCTGGTGGAAACTTTAAATATAATTGAATTGAACTATAGATCAATTTGGGGAGAGTTGACATCAGAACAATATTGAGTCTTCTAGTCCATAAATGTACTAGTCTCTCCATTTATTAGGCCCTTTTAAATTTTTCTCAGCAATGTTTTAATTTTCCAGGATAGAATTCTTGCACATATTTTATTAAATATATTTTCACTTCATGTTTTCGTTGCTATTCTAAATAGTGTAGCCCTTTCAATTTTGTTTTTTCATTGTTCATTGTTAATATATAGAATTAACATTTATTTTTGTATGTTGATCTGGAATCCTGAAACCTTCATAAACTTGTTTATTAATTCTACTAATGTTTTTATAAATTCCTAAGAATTTTCTGTCCATGATCATATTATTTGTGAATAAAGGCAACTTTACTTCTTTTTTCCACTTATTCAATCTTTGTGTTTTATTGCATTCATACTTCCACTGCGATGTTGAATAAAAATGGTGAGAGTATTCTTTTCTTGTTCCTGTTCATAGGGAGAAAGTGTTCAGTCTTGTACCATTAAGTATGTTGCTAACTGTAGATATTTTAATAGATATCTTTACCAGATTAAGAAAGTTTTCTTCTATGTTTGCTGAGAGGCTTTTTTGAAAAATGTGTTATGAATAGGTGTTGATTTTTTTCTAAATCTATTGAGGTATTCATATGGATTTTCTCTTTTATTCTGTTAATATGGCAAATTACATTGATTTTCAAATGTTTAACCAATTCTACATCTCTGGCATAAATTTCATTTTGTAGGTTATATTTACTTTTATACGTTGTGGACTTGTTTGCTGTTATTTTGTTAAGGATATGTATACCTATGTTTAGGAGGGATATTTTTGGTCTGTAATTTTCTCCTGTCATGCCTTTGTTTGGCTTTACTATAAGAATAATACTAGTCACATATTTGAGTTGGGAAGTTTTCAAATTAGTTTGCATTGGATTAATATTATTTCTACCTTATATATTTTATTACTTTTAAAAAATTTTATTGAATTTATTAAGGTAGGAATATATCCAAAGAAACCTAAAACACTGATTTGAAAGAATATATGTACCTTTATGTTCATTGCATTATTTACAATATTCAAAATTTGGAAGCAGCCCGAGTGCCTGCCCATCAGTAGATGAGTGGACAAAATGCTGTGGTGCATTTACACATGGAATGCTACCCAGCTGTAAAAAAAAAAAAGGAAATCTACCTTAAATATTTTATATAATTCAATAAATTTGGGCATGGAGTATAAAAGGATTACTAACTATTAATTCAATTTATTTAATAGATGCGGGCTTTTCATGTGTTCATTTCTTCTTGTATCAATTTTAATAAAATAAGTCTTTCAAGAAATTTTTTCATTTCATCTAAATTGTTTAATTTACAGACATGAAGTTTTTCTAATATTTTCTGATTTTTTCCAATGAGGAAATGTTCAGGACTTAAAAGTTGAAAAATTACACCTGATAGTTTTTTTTTAGTGTTTGGAGAATCTGTGGTACTATTTCTTCATTCATTTATGATATTGGTGAACTGCTTTTTTTAAAAAATGGTTTCTCTTGCTGATTCTAGCAAGGCATTTAATAATTTTATTAGTATTTTGAAAGAACCAGCTTTTGGCTTTACTAGTCATTTTTTATTTTTTGTTCTTTATTTCATTTATTCAACTATTATTTTATTCTTTCCTTCCACTGAATTTAAGATCAATGTTTTTACTATTTTTTAGTTTTTACATGAGATTATTGATTTTGGACTTTTTTTCTAATATAAACATTTATAGTCTTCCTCTAAGCATTGCTTTAGGTGTTCCTTCAAATTCTTATATATTATGATTTTATTAAGTTCAAAATGATCTCTAATTGCCCCTATGACTTCTTCCTTGGCACACGAGATATTCAGAATCCTGTTGTTTATTTTCCAAATGTCAGATAACTTTTCAGAAGTATTTTTTTGTTTTCAATTTAAGTATGTGTGGTCAGAGAATTTGCTCTGAATGATACTGATCTATTTAAATTGATCATGACTGCTATTTTTGTCCTGTGCGTGGTCTATCTTGCTCAATGTCTGTTTGCACTTTAAAGGACACATATGCTTTCACTTTTTGTATGTAAGTGTAAATTAGGTTCAGGTAGTCAATAATGATGTTCAAATGTTCTCTCTCCTTACTGACTTTCTTTTGACTTGGTCCATAAATTGCCAAGTGAAGAGTACAGAAATTTTCAGTATGCATGTTAAATTTTTCTACCACATTTAGAATTATTATTTTCCTCTTTACATCACTGTAAAAGTATCTCCTTTTGTCTGCAATAAAATTTCTTGGCCTCATATCTACTATATCTTTTATTCATATAGCCACTGTAGTTTTTTCTTATTCTTTTTAGCATAGTAAACTTTTTCCTTTTTTTCCTGTATCTTTATATGTAAAGGGAATTTCTTATAGGCAGAATTTAGTTAGATTTTGCTTTTCCATCCAATATGACAATCTCTGTCTTTCACTTGAAATATTGTATTTAATATATTTATTGATTTGTCTGAGTTTAGGTCTACCATGTTGATATTTGTTTCCTATTTATTCTTTTTTAATTATATTTTCTCTTTTCTTGTCTTTTTTTTATGTTAAGTATATCTTTTTTTTATTTGGGCTAGTATTTTTATTTTATTTTTTTACTTTTTTATGATTTTTTATTTTAATTATTGTTCAAGTACAGTTTTCTGTGTTTTACTCCCACCCCAGCCCACCCACCCAGCCATTCCCCCCTCCCATTTTCACCCCCCACTAGTTTTTGTCCATGTGTTTTTCATTAAAAGACTTTAAAAAATTTAGTTTTAGAGGGGAAGGGAGGAAAAAAGAAATGGAGAGAAACATCAGTGTGAGAGAGAAACATCTATCAGTTGCATCTCATGTGCACCCCAACCAGGCGCAAACCAAGAATGAAACTGGTGACCTTTCATTTTGCAGGATGATGACCAACCAACTGACTCACACTGGTCGAGGCAGCCTCTTTTCTCGTCTTTGCCCCTTGTTCATTACAAAATCTTTTATTACAAATCATAAGCATGTAATTCTGTAACATAACAATACCACACTCAGGTATATCATATGACATTTAGGTGAAATGTTCAAATTAAAACTGTAAATTATCACACCCATATTATTACCCTACCAACGACACTCAAGCAGGCATTACTTCTGCCAAACCCTGTATTTTACATTTTTATGTTATATAAGCCCACATACATTGTTATTTTTTTATTTAAGTAGGCAATTATCTTTTAAATAAGTTTTAAAAATTTAAAAACAAATTATTCATACATTAACCAGTTCCAGTGTTCCTCAGCCCCCTGCATAAAACCAAGTTTTCTTTGTCATTTTTTAAAAGATATATTCATTGATTTTAAATTTCTAGGTTGAGAAGTTAACTTTTTGAGCTTTTTGTGTTTGTTTTTGCTGCATTTTAAAGATATTTGCATTATCTTTTGGCTCATGTTATTTCTGATGGGAATTCTGCAGCTTTTTGTTTGTTGTGTTTTTCCATATATAATGTATCTTTTTCCCCTTAGAGGCTTTTTAGATTTTTCTTTATTTTTGATTTTCAACAATTTAATTATAATGCCTTGTGGTGTGGTTTCTTTGGGTTTATTCTGCTTAGTTTTATTGGGTTTCTTATATCTGAAGATCTATAGTTTTCATCAAATTTGGAAAATAATGAAACTTATTTATTCAAATATATTTGCTTTCTTTTCTTTTTTCCTTCTGATATTTCAGTGCCACATATTAGACTATTTAATATTTTTTTCATAATATGTGTTCTTTATTTCTCATTCTTTTTGCTTTCTATGCTTCATTTGGATGCCTTCTATTGTTGTTTTTAAGTTTATTGATTTCTTTCTTCTGAAATGCATAATCTGCATTTACTCCCACTCAGGAATTTTTTTATTATACATATTGTATTATCTACCTCTAAACAATCATCTGATTCATTTTTATATATTTTATTTACCCCTTCATTATGTTTTACTGATCTTTAAATTCTTCAAAATATTTCTAATAGCTGTTTGTTTGCTCTTTCTGTTATTTCTGGATCTGGTTCTGTTGATTGATTCTTCTGTGCATTGTGAGTCACGATTTCCTGTCCTCTCTTCTTTTTGCATATCTGGCTATTTGTACTGGATGTTTGGCATTGTAAGTATTACATGTTTGAATACTGAATTTTGTTGCCTTCCTTTGAAGAGTTCTGAGTTTTATTGGGCAGGCAGTTACATGGAATCCTCATGACCCTTTTCAAAGCAAGTCTTTAAGTAGTGTTTGTAGGGGTCCAGGCTAGCTTTACCTCTGTCTAGTTTATTGCTCCTGTTAAAATGTGGTCTTTCTGTATTCTCTTTAATTTGGTTGACTGGAAGTAGAACACATTCAGTTTTTAGCTTCCCATTTTAGTTATTTTTTCATGATATTTGTTCTCTGCTGAGCCTTACAAAGTCTTACCCAACAAGTATGTAACAAATATCCAGCAACTAGTTCAAAGGAACTCCTATGCTGATCTCTAGAGTTCTCTCTGTGTAGTTCCCTCCATTTTGCTGTTCTGTCCAACAAATTTGAGCCTCCTGATCCTCACCAAACTCGGACTGCTGTATCTTCAACTTCATAAGACCACTGTGTTCTACATGTTTTCCTATCTCTGCATTGTGGTCCAAAAATTGCCTCCAAGGCAAAAGCCAGGTTAATTATAGGTCTCACCTACTTGGCTTCCTTTCCTTCAGGGATCATAGTCCTCTGCTGCTTTGTATCTAATGTCTGAAAGAAGTTGTTTATTTCTTTTTCTTTTCTAGCTTTTTTATAACAGGAGGATAAACCCAGGACTAGTGACTATATCACGGCTAGAAATAAAATTTGCTTCACTTCATTCCTTCACACTTCTGTAGTCTGGCAGTGCCCATCTCTTATATTTTGGAAATCTTCTTGGTAACTTCCTCCACAATTGTGCCAGGAAATGAAATAAGAAAGGGTTCATAGATATGTTGAGAGACAGACAGACAGAGACAGAGAGAGACAGAGAGAGGCATGGAGAGGGAGAAACGAAACACCTTTGAATAGAGTACTTAATAAATAGTTAACTCCAAGATGTAGAAAATAGGAATCCATGTCTTTTTGGAATTCAGAACAATATTTTAGTATGGGGGAGAGAGGCAGGCCAGTTCTAGGTTAAACATCATAAAGTCTGGTGAAAGTTTAGTGATTGATGCTGCCAACTTCTGGTCTTTTCCAACACTCTTTACCATTTACTCTGGGATCCAGTGTTCTCTGACTCTTCTCAGCTTTCTGGCTCAAATTCTGTATCTAGTAAATGTGAAACTTCTTATGAGATGCTAATGACTCACAAAACTCAATATGCTGTTTTACTAAAAATTCCAGGACATCTAAAAACCTTAAACTGAAAGAAGAAATCACTAATTATGGGAGTGTAGGCCTCATCCATAAATATGGAAAATAAATATGGAAGGACCCACTCTGTCCCACACCCCTTATACACACTACAGTGTGGGCTATTCTTCCTACATGAGGCTATAGCTGGGAAGGGGGGACAAAAATAAGCATTCTAAGAAAAACCTAAGAAGAAAAGAAGAACATCCACTGTTTCATCCCTTCAGTAACCCCACAGTCATTGCAAAGCATGGCCTAGTCTTGCAATATCCTCCACTCACTCCTCCCTCCCCTGCCCATTAGCTGATGCCGGTGAGTTATGGTGAAAGGCAGAAGCCCTCCAGCCTCTAGAGAGGAAATGACTTTAATCTCATCAGAGCCCTGGAGAAGGAACTATTAAAAGAGTTAATGAAACAAACTTCTGAATTGATGGGTCAGACCATGACAAACCAAAGCTATTTTTTTATTTAAAAAGGAAAAAAGAAGAATAAAGCTGGTGATACAGACCCTGTGGCTATGATGGCCTCCAAGTCTCCCATCAAATCAATCCTAAATGCAATGGGGTCCTGATAATTTAATGAAGGATTCCAGAGGTGCTGTGGTGAATTTGGTCACAAAGGTGAAATGAAGAAGATGTATAGTTCACAATAAGAAGTGTTCTCCCACACTGTTATGTGAATTATAATTGGGGGAAAATGTTGCAACCAGGATACAGTTGTTGGAGTTTGAAAAGACCCCAGTTAGAAAGTTCTCAATGTGCAAAAATAAAAAAGAATAAAATTGAACTGCAGTTTAGCAAATAAAATAACCAGACTGAGGAAGAAGTGAGAGTGGTATAAAAGGAAGATATTCGAGTCCAGATGGTAATGAAAATACAATGTGGGAGCCCCCCAAATGGAATTATCTTCTGGAAGCCAGGCCCCTTCTGGAGTACAGGCTTCCCCGCTAGGTGAGGGTTCTAGGAACCGGTCTGTATCAGTGGACCTGCTGCCGTTGCTGTGAGAGGGTATGTTCTGCTTCAGTGAATTTTTGTAAGACTCTTTCAACTCATTTGCCCTTATCATGATAATGCACCTGCCCACGCTGTGCTGAGTGCTCAGCAGTTTTTGACCAAAAACAGCATGACCCCAGTGCCCCACCCTCCCTATTCACCCAATCTTGCCCCAAGCAACTTTTTTTGTTTGTTTGTTTTCCTGGATGAAAAAAGTCCTCAAAGGGAAATCTTTTGTCCATGTGGGAGAGGTGAAACAAACAAAAAAAAAAAATGGCGGAAGCACTAAAAGGCATCAAAATCAAGGAATTCAAAAACTGTTTTGAGCAGTGGGAAAAACATCTCAATAAGTGTATTACATTAAATGGAGAGTACTTTGAAAGTGACTGAAGTTTAAACATGTAAGTATAAATACACAATTTTTATAAATTAATTCTGAGTTTTTGGGAGGTCCCCCCTTATATATCCACAAAGTGAATTTTCTCTGTCACTCCAGAAAAAAAAAACAGTAAAATTATCAAACTGTCATAGTTCATACTTACCAAAATCTCTAGGATATTTGCAGATTTTGTTTGTGTCAGCAGAGATAAAAGAGTGTAAGAGGGGTTTTTTTGGGCCATGCTTATTCTGCAAAGGATGCACAATTTGGAGAACAAAATTGTGACGATAGAACTAATTTTCCTTTATAATGAGCCCAAATGTAGATCTTCATGTATATCTTGGAAATAGTGATATACGTAGTCACAGGCCCCTAGATGTGGTCACTAAGAAGAGCTACTCTATCTTAGCCAACGGTAGGAAACCCAGCTGTGAAAAACTGCACCTTGGAAATCCTCAGACTCTCTTCAAGGATTGGTGTCCAAAGCCCTTTTGTGGGTGAATCATGTGTTCTCATTCCAGGGACATGGAACTGAGACCTGGGCTTCTGACACTCTTAGAAATTACTGAGCTAACATCGAAACATTACAAAGTATTCCCTAGAATCCCAAGTCAGCAGTGCCTAAATGAGGTAGAAAAGCGAGGTGAAATCACATATACTGAGTAGTCAGGATCAGGTACGCTGTGCACTTATCTATCGGAGACATTTTTGTTTTATGGTGACTATAATCGATAACATACAGGGTACAGAACAAGTAACACCCCTTTTTATTACAAAATTTTTACTACAAAATCATAAGCATGTAATTCTGTAACACAACAAATTCATATTCAAGCACACCATATGATGTTTTAGGTGAAATGTTCAAATTGCTGTCCATCTTGTGTGAGACATTCATGTACCCACCAACCCCACTCAAGCAAGCCTTACTTCTGCTGGATGCTGTATATAGTATAATTGCAGAATAGAGCTTGTGTCCTCACACACATACAAAAGGGTAAATATGCAAGTTGATGGATATGTTAACTTAATTGTGGGATTCCTTTTGTAATGCATATGTACAGCAAATCAACAATTGTATTTGTTAATTATACCTCAACAAAGTGTAAAGAAAGGGAAGACATTTTTGGTTTGAAATATCTAGCACTCATTTCTCCTTTCTAATAGTATCCTGTTTTTCTTAATTGGAATACCTCTTTCTCCTTGAATATTGTCCAGGGGAGAAACTGTAATCAGAGATGCTTCTGATTTCTGAACAAGAAGAGACCTCATAACCCAATCTACACCAATTAGGTATTTCCTCTTTGATATTTCAAACAAGATCAGAGAGTCAGAAAGTCTGACAGTGGTGAAGTTACATTCCATTTGATTGAGTGTGATTGGCCTAAAGTTTCTGTTACAAAATCATTGCTATCTTTTCTGCTTCTGAACCAAGTTTGCTTTGGTTCAACCCCATTTCCATGCCTGATTCGTCAGACTGTCATGGATATTGAAAAAATTTCAATATCCTTCCAATAAATTATTTTGCTTAATTTATCCCACATTGATTTTTTGTTTTGCTTAAAATCATAGTTCTTAACAACATACTACCTCACTTAACACATAATTTTTCTTTTTACTTTAACAAATGCTTGCCTGTGTCCACTGTGTGCTGAGAACCATAAGCCGAAGTGACCGCCAATGGCCATTGATGGCACTGAGTGACTAGGGAGGCACAGAATAAGGCAGAATTACAGGCATTTCCTCCTCTACTTTATGTGACTCTCTAACAATACTAGGGAGAAGATATTATAAAAGGAACTGAGCCCTGGCTGGTGTAGCTCAGTGGATTAAGCTCGGGCCTGCGAACCAAAGGGTCGCGGATCAATTCCCAGTCAGGGCACATGCCTGGGTTGCAGGCCAGTGCCCAGCAGGGGACACATGAGAGGCAACCATACATTGATATTTCTCCCTCTCTCCTTCCCTTCCCTTCTAAATATAAATAAATAAAATCTTTAAAAAAGGAACTGAGTTTCAGAAAGGTTAAGAGACTTGTTCAAGGTGTTTCTAATTAAACCGTAATTATTCTCAGCCTTCTGTGGCTATTTGGGGTGTGTATACCTTCTCCCCATTAGACTCGATTAACACACAATTCTCAGGCATTACAATTATAACCATTTTACAAAGGAGAAAAGTGTGGCAAAGAAAGGTTAAGTGATATGCCAACAGTCACACAGCTGGTGACTCAAATCTAGGTGTGTCTGACTCTGAGTTTCAAATTTTTCACCTATTGTATATCATACTGATTCCTATCTGTAATTTTCAAGCTAATTTCCAAAGATCATCAATATTCCAAATGCTGATTTGAGATTTTTTATGGCTGAAATTGAAGAATGGTAGTCTTGCCACTTTGAAGGAAACAATCATTGAATGCAAAGAAAGTTTTCAAGTTTCCATCTTCCTTCCATAAATTTTTCTTAAATCCTCAGTGGTTTCTACTGCTTGTCTGTGAGGAAGACAACAAACCAAATGAACAAGCAGCAAATGAGTATCAAAGGAGAAACTCAGAAACAACAGATTGTGCTCCTTCCATGAGCTTGGTTTTTACATGCTCATGTGTTGTGATTTTATGTTGCATACCTATAATATAGTCATTTTCTGCTAGTAAACGTGTTCTTAGTTTAAATGCTGAAATTAAACACATCCATATGTCACAGCATTATGCAAAGAACCCTATGATTTTTTTAGGTGTCTGCCAAATCGCAAAATTTAAGCTTGAGACTATGATAGCAAAACATTCTGGGTGGCATTGGTAATGTCACCTTTAGGAAGCCCAGCCCTTTATCTATATCCGAAGCCATCAGATTTTGAGGATAAGGACTTTGGCATTTGCTACATTGTACAAGAAAAATGTCATTTGTCAGCCTAACTGCAAGACCCAGAATCAGTTTAAGGGGCTTGAAATCTCATTTTAATTCTTGGCCTAGACACCAAGTAAAATGCCTTAGGCCTTGAGCGAGGCCAGTATATGGTGTATTTATTGGCTGTGACTACAAATCTGGTTAACTTGATGGGAATTTATAGACAAGAGATAAAGCAAAACCATATTTTGCCTTTGGCCATAGATGCATCAGGTTAATAAGACACAGGAGAGTCGGCTGGTCTTAAGTCAGAATAGTTGCCCAGACAGACTTTCCAGGGTTTGTTGATTAATATATGAGAATGGAAATTGGACCCCTGGAGCTGATTTTCAGCTCTTCCTACAGCAGGATCAGCTACCACTTCCCATGCTACCATTTGCCCTCAAGTCACCTCTCTTCCAACATTTATAGAGCTTGTGAAATTTTCTGTTCTCCACAAAGCCAAATCAAAATAAAATTATTTAAAATTACTTAGGGTCAGCAGTGAGTAGCAGAAGGGATAAGGGATACACTAGTGATCAAAACATGGGTGATCCTAAACACATAGCAAAAAAATAAAAAATAAAAAATAAACAAAAAAAAACACTTTTTCCCTAAAAGATAACTACTTACTACCCTTCCCATCTGGAATATAAAACTTTTACCATTTTAGTTGTGCTGTGGTGCCTTTTTTTAGCAGATGGGATATGTAGTAATGTAAATGTGGCATCAGTCTCTTGACTCTGTGCTAATTTAATTCAACTTTGCATTGGTACCACTTTTCCAACACCTGGACAAGTATCGCCTCTAACTGAAATCTCCCTGATTGTGACAGACTGGGTCTCATCAATTTAGAGAAAGTACATTTTCAAATAAATATATATGTAGTGAGGCTTCAGAGAGGAGTCCAGGTATCATGCGCCCTTTGTGAGACATTCCCTTAAAGAGAAAAAGCTGCTTCTCGCCTTTCCTGGCACATAGCTGTATCGACTCCCATATGGTCTGAATGTTCCTCTGTTTTCCAGGCTTATACCACCCACAGAGATTAAAAACTACTTCTGTGACATCTAGAGATGGCAGGGGAGCCCTTCCAGCCCTCACTGCCAATCTTTATTACCTCTTGTCACCAGGTAGAGCACTGGGCTCATTTTGTTTACTTCCATCAACCATTTATATTGAGGTATAATCCTGGATCCTAAAAAGAAGAACACATTATACCCCAAGTGAGTGATTCACACTCAGTACTATGTTGACATATTCTATGGGAGGTTTAAAATCTCTGTTGTGGTGATTTCAGCGCCATCAGCATAATTTTCCTCCACATGGTACAGGTAAATCATGGTTAAATATTGTATCATTTATCAACTGGTGCTTTGTAAGCTAGATCTCATAAAATCTTAGGAATAGATTGCGCCAGCAAAGCAACTAGCAACCAAATATGATTATCAAAATTTTCCTTCCACAACCTGTTCTTCATATAAAAAGAAAATGCTAACAAAATTAAAAATTAGTAAGCTTTACTGCCCCATTGGTAACAAAATAAAAAGCTATAATAATTTTATTTATAATAAAAATCTTATTTGGGGGTTTTATGATAAAAGGGAAAGATTGGAATTCCTTGCTCTCCTAGGAGATGGATTGTAGTTTGCTATGAAAGCAATGCACTTCAAAAAGTATACAGCCATCTTATGTTCCCCAGGCTGGAACTTAAATCCACAGGGATAGCACATTCGATGGGAAAAGTCTATGATTAGATAAAGGGGTTCAGTGACAATCAGGAAAGTTACCCTTTAGACATTCTAGTAGGAAAATAATAGTGCCTGGGTAAAGATGTTTCAAAGACAAATCTCTCTGCAATCAGCCTCATTTACTTCTCAAATGGTACCACCAATTGCTTCAGTGGAAGATGCGATCAAATCAAGAAAACATTTTCCAAAGTCCTACAGTTTGACTTGTTCATTGCTTGGCTCTATATATTTAAAAACAGGCACACACAGAACAAGTCAAGAACAAAGGAAATAGTGGATTCCTACCCCTAGGATCCTCTGTCCATACTTGAGTATCACATAACTGATTATGAAAAGGAAGACCATAAACTTGAATCTACAGAGGGTAAAGGAAATGATGAGGAGAGATGACCTCATGTAGAAATGGAACAGAGCCTGAATATGTAAAAGGTTTGATATGATTTTAAAAGATAAGATTAAAGAATTTGAATACCTGTCACTCTGAACATTCCTTTCCTTTTAAAAATAGCAAATCAAATGTCATGGTTTCTACAAAGAAAGAGTGACTCCATTGAAGTTACTCTTATTTTAACCCTTGGTGACTCAAAAAAAAATGAGGTTGAATAAACAACTCTATCATTTGGTATGTGGAATGCCCAGCCCGCATCTTGCCTATGGGGATCGCTTTAGAAAAAACAACACACTAACAATCCCCTAAAACAGAAAGCATTTATGCTTGTACTGTCGAAGGGCATTAAAGCAAACCCATATATACATACATACACTGGATACACACACACACACACACACACACACATAAGCTTTCACTGCTCAGGGGATATATATCTTTCACTACTCGAGGGATAACTCTGTGCAGGACCCATCAAAACACAATGACCTGGTTAAAACACTTCTCTAACTGTAGACAGCCTCTTTCTACCAGATAAGAGTGCAGCCTCAAGGTTCTAATATGATTTGACTCTTCTGTTATATGTCATAAAGCATTGTAAAATTATTATTTCTGTAGAAAAATTCATTGTATTTTCTTTCTGTCTTCTCAATCTCCATTTTTTCTTTTCTACAATCATTACCAATACGGTGGTAACGGGATTAACTGACAGCATATCTGCCACCACCACCCTCACTGCAAATCAAGGGAGAAATTTGGAAGTCCCAGAGCAACATCTTGGGGTGGTACATTTCACCACAGGCAGCTTAGACAGAGGCATTCTTAGCTAATGTGGAGACCATGTGAAATGGCAATGAGTTTAAGAACGAGGCAGTATGCTACTTTAGCAAAATACAGATGGTGTTTATTATCTTACAAAAAGCAGAAGTATTTCAATAGAAAGAGTATATGCATCTTATGTGAGATTAGACTTAGAAGAGATTTTAGAAGAAAATTTACATTTCTGGTTCTGAAGAGTGTCTGCCTTTAAATTATTCTGGATACATTTAGCCATTGCTATTTCTGGTGGAAGACCAAATTTAGGTTGAAAGAAACATCTTCCTCACTTAGCCCATCAGAACAAAACCCACCACTTCTTTTTCTGATAGCAAGAAGAGAGCTGGAAGAAAACAATCCCAGTTCCCAACAATGTGCATGGATAAGACCTCCAACCACTGAAGGTTAGTAAAGCCTTCAGTAAGGTTTATAGAACAAGGCACATAGGTGTGGTTAGCAGTTAGAGAAGAAGGCACATACACCCGGGACAGTTCCTCAAGGCCCGGACTATGTGGCTCCTTACATGGCAGATAAGAATTTGCTAGCAGAATTAAGTTACAGATGGCCATCCTCTGAGTCAACTTCCTTAGAACACTTACTTGAACCTTTTGTAAACAGTCAGTCTAAAATCTAACTGGAATCCAGCATGCATTTAATTTTGGATGATGTATAAGGTGATACTCACCAAAAAGGGGTAAGTTCTGCTTTCTGGTCTTGATACCCACTGTTCTGAAACAATGACAGTCAGATGACTTCCCAGTGTGATAACCTATGGACTGCTTTCCCTGGCCTCCCCCCACAAAACAAGAGTCATTCTTGTGCAAGGAAGAAAGGAGGAGCCTGACTACATGCATTACTCTGCTAACTGAGGCATGGAGGGAAGGAGAGAGACTTTATAGTGGTGGGCTCATGGAGAAAGTACCCTGAAAGCCATCAGAGCCAAAACAGAAAACAGAATCTAAGGGTAGATAGAAGGTCAATGTTGATTAACAGGCATCAAACCAAGAGCTGAGAGAAAGCAAACCTACACCCTGTCATTTGAGATCAAATATTTTTGCCTTCTCTATTTCAACATCGTATCTTTCTGTATCCTCAGCAAATAAAAATAATGTTTGGATAAGAAATAGATTTACAAACAAACCATCTTTCTGTTTGGATACATGCTCACACAAAGGAAAGGTTTTGTTATTTTACAAAAATCTTACACAGAAAATGCATACAAATGATCACAGCTGTCATGATCACAACTTAGAGAAAATGCAGATGGTATAAAATAATAATTCACAAATGGCTAATAGAATTTTAATAGCTACAAGAAAGAAGAGAAAATGAAAGCACTGAATCTACTTCGGATGTGAAGAGAATGAAATGGTTCCAGGAAGAGACTAAAGGCAGAGCAGCCCTTGATTCTCCCCATGTTTAGAAGTGGCACTCACTCCCTGGTGCATTGATTTATGTGAGGATTAGGCAGCAATCATAGTCTCTAGACTAGCCTGGAAGGCATGTGCATAAAGTATGATATTTGCAATATGCAAATGTCATGTATGATGAATGAAATGCTCAGTATGTCTCGAGGACACACAGATGCTAACCAGCCATTGCTTCCATGCTGCAAATTGTAAAGGAACTTGGAGTAAAGGTATTTGATTCTTTTAAATAACATAGTCTTTGGGTCTGAATACCAGTTACTAAAGCATAAGTCATTCTACCCATGTTAGCTTTGGGGGACTTGAGATGTTTCTTAATGGTACTAACTATCAGAAATGGGGATTAAAGAAAAGAAAGCTGAGTCAACCTATCTACATATAGCATATGTAAGACAAAGTCACAAGGTCAAATGAGGATTACAGAATTGACAGCAGGATTTAGTCCAACAGTAAAAATTTAAAAACTTTTCTACAGTGCAGAGAATGAACAGGTCACAAGTGTCCTCAGCCAAAGTCCAGAATGAGTCACAATAGTTGTTAAAAAGAAACAAAACGGTAAAAAACAGAAGGCCCGTAAAGACAAAGATCAATGTATAGATGATTAGATATTAACAAATATTGAAAGAAGACAGGTTTAAGAGCAACAATCCATTCTCCAGGTAGCTTTTATGTCACTGTGGAAAGGAGAAAAGAAAATGAATCTGGTTAGTGCAGACCTAGGAATTCCCAGTAAGGCCAGGAGCACACTGATTCTGGGTTGAACTGAAGGCAGCCACTTGACCTAGGAATGATTTCT
>PVKM010026975.1:0-18917 GCA_004027735.1 Carollia perspicillata | reverse complement strand
ATGAAACAAAGCTGCCTACTAGTCAGGCTTGTGGTGTTTATGAATGCTGATGGGCGCCGAATGATGGAGGAGAGTCAGAACCTCAAAACCCGAAGAATGCATAATCTTAACTTAATAGATTCTTTCAGGCCCCTGTTACCACAGTATTTACAGTAATAGCACATTCATGGTAATCACATAATAGCACCTTTCATTCCCAAAGCTCAGATATTTGCACATTTATAAGGTATCAACTTCTGAACCAGCGGTGAATAACTTTCTGGTCTGTGCCTACATAACTTGCTGTAAATAAAACAAGTGATACAAGGCGTGGCTTCTCCGAAGACTGGACTATAAAAGCATAGTTTTAAGAAAGGGGAAAATCATGAAAACATTCTGTATATACAAATTGCACTGGAATGGGGAAATGATACTGTAACAATTTTTTCACCTGAGTTTTAGTAAAACAACAATCGATGCAATTATAGGATTTTTCTTGTTCAGAAGTTAAAAGGAGAGAAAACACACTCATTTCTAAGTTGCCTCGAGAAAAATTGACACTCTATTTTGTCTTTTATCTTTGTGTTTTGTGTATTTACTTATTTATAGCTCGTGTTGCAACGTTGGCAAAGCTAGGTGCAGCTTGTAATTGTCCACAGTAAAAATAACCCAGTTATTGGTCATGGAATTTCCAACTGGAAAAGGAATACACTTTAAAACCTACCTATTTTGGTGCTCCAAATTTACCCTCTCTTTTTTTTCCCCTTTGTATGTAAACAGTTGAACGGATTTGAAGGTGTGCGTGATAAAAATCTTAAGAAAGATGTATGGTTTTATGAGGAACTGCTTTAATTAAATTCAGAGCGACTTCAAGTTAACTGTCTCCCACAGGAGAATATTGTAAAAATCAGGTTATGTTTTTACATGAACTCTTAAAAAATTTAATCTTCAAAGCTCAGTTTTTTTATTTTTCTGGGAATATATTCAAAGTAAATCATTGCAATGAATGGGTCTTTGAAAAGTCAGTCCTACACCCTTAAATTCAGAATGATGGGACACGACTTTTAAGATCCCAGAGACAGACATTTTTGTCAAGAAATTATTTTATCTAACTGCTGCCTTTGCCGGTGTGACCAGCAAATCGCCAGGCTCTTCACAGCCCCATCTCATTAAATCCCCAAGAAGCGAAATAAGAAGGTCATTCGTGGATGGAGACGGCTTAAGGCTTTCAACACAGTAATTGAGATCAGAGAAAAACAGCACTAATTATAAGTGTAAATATTATTCTGTCTTAAAATTGTACTGGTTTAGACTTGTCATAATAGCATCATTCAGTGAATCTTTTGGTACAATTTTAGCATATGTAGGAGTTGGCTCCCTAGGTCAATAGAAATCCAGGTAAATGAACACTCAGAAGAGGTTTAGACAGAACGAACCTCAACTGCAATGCTTTATTGGATGCCATTCACATCTCTTAAAAACTCCCCTTACTCATTCCGTAAATCAACGTGACCATGGTGACCCTGTTTTGCGTGATGCTTGTTTATGTAATAGGACACCACCATGCACCGGCTCCCAGGAACATCAGTATCATTGTTGGCTTCTGTTTTCCCAAATAGAAGAACGAAGCAAAACACATTTGTACATTTTTAAAGTTTTACTGTCGCTTTTGGATTGTCCTTCGAATTGAATCCATTTCAACACAGCAAGACATTTCTAAACTCAATACTACAATACTTTAGAAGATGCAAACTGTATTTTCCATGCGTCGTTCTTTGAATTACGTGTATGGTACCCGTACAGTAAGGCAGCACAATGCTGGGTGTCAGTGTCAGCAGCAGCCGGCTGTTTATTTGGCAACACCCATCCTGCCAGGTTGGAGCTTCATGCTTGTATTTGATGCCTAACATTTCAAATTGCTCAAGCTATCAAGTGCCTAGTCAGTGGATCAAATTTTTTCTTGATATTCTCCAGAGCAAAAAAAGAAGAAGAAAGTAAGTTTATTTTTCTTTATAATAGCAAGGGTGAAATGCAGGACTCAAAAAAAATAAAAATAAAAAAAGCAGCTGCCAGGATCTCAGAGGTACTCCTATCTTTTTCCACCTGGGTTCAGTTTCTCATTTTTGATATGCTCCTTCCTCTCCTACTTTGACCAAGTAGAAACTCTCAGAGATGGAAATTATCCATCTCTAATACCTATACAATATATCAATTACACTACATCGTAGAACACTTACATTCTCTAACAGTGCATAATGTTCTTCCTGACTATTAAGACATGTGGGTGAGGCATATTTTAACATTTTATGTTAGTATAACTACAGGCTTTGCCCTATTTAAGGCAATTGCTTTCTTACTTCAATTGAGAAAAAAGAAAGAATACAGAATATTTTGATATGCGTGTTACTGACTAACAACTTTCTTAAATTAACGCACTTCATCTCCAGGAAAAACAAAACCAGTTCCTCCTAAAAACATAAATTTTTTTTGAGAATTAAGGTAATGATATATCACTAATAACGTCAATTTTGCTTCTTAATGAATTTGTTGTCTCACAAAGAAATTAAGTGAATGGGACTAGGAATCAAGCCAAAAATTCTATATTCTTTATTAGAATTTAATTTTTTGAGCAAAGCCTGTGCTCATCATTTTCTTCATCTGTTTTTTTTACCAAGATAAAAAACCTGCTCAGTAAATATGCTATAAGAATGACAATCTGTATATAGGTGGAAAGCTTTTAAGAATAAAGATATTTTGCTCTGTTAGCTTTTTCATAAAGTTTGTGCAGAGCTCACCAACCATTTGCCACAGTAAATGATCCTTTGATCTAGGACTGAAAGTTAAAAAATCTAAGCTCTTATTTTTAACTAGTCTTACAGTCAGGTTCACAAGTTACGTAGTTCAGTATAGACGTAGCATTATATGGACTTCTGAGCTCTGGGTGCAATTTAAAAGTTTAAGTTTTTGCCCTGGCTGGTGTGGCTTAGTGGATCGAACACTGGCCTGTGCACCAAAGGGCTGCTGGTTCGACTCCCAGTCAGGGCACATGTCTGGGTTGCAGTCCTGGTCCCCAGTAGGGGGCACTCAAAAGGCAACCACACACTGATGTTTCTCTCCTTTGCTTTCTCCCTCCCTTTCTCTCTCTAAAAATAAATAAATAAAATATGTATTTTTTAAGTTTTAGTTTTTGGAAAAAGCACTGGAGACAGTCCTTCAATAAATAAAATAGAGATTGTCAAATGACTGAGAAAGTATACTAATACCCCAACCAATTAAGTACAAAATCTCATCAGGGACATTCCTTGAAGTTTGACGAAATAAATATAAAACACTTTGGGAGAAAATGCATGAGGATTTACTAGTTGATACACTCAGTGTGAACTACTTAAAGCAAAAAGGAGCCTCCATGAGAACTGCAGGGTGGAGAAGGGGTGGGGGTACAGCAAGAATGGAAAGCGGGGAACGGGGGACAATGGCCAGAGTACTGGAAGGATAACCCGGGAGGAATTTTGTAGGAGGTGTTTGATGATTGACTAGGCTTCTCTACTCAGTAACTCACACTTGCTTTTCAGTAAGAAATAGGTGACCCAGGAAATGCAATGCAAACGGAGCAAGGCGTGGCCAGGGCCTCCTCCCCAGTCAATACCACATATTTTATAAACACATCCGTGAGGGCCCCGGCCGATTCTATGGCTACGGTCTGTGGTATGGTTCACGTGGCAGAAAACAGGGTGAGCGATGGTGAACAGTCGGCTACGTGGCCAGATGGGCCTGCTGGGAATTGGGGCTGAATCATGTGCTGGGTGTGTCTTAAAATTTCCTGTCATTCTATCACAACCAGGCATGATGTGGGATCCATGAGTGTTGACTAATAGGAACCGCAATGTAGCAGAAAAACCAATGGGCAAAGTATGGTTGGGAGTTAACATTTCTTTGCATGTTTCTCTATTGTAGAGTTCCTACTGGTTTTCACGGCTTTATTTATTGAACCGAGTGGCAGTGACATAGCATCCAACATAAGCCTCATAATTCTTCAAAGTCTTTGGCTGTAGTTATGAGAGGATGCACTGCTTGAGAAACATTTTTTCATGTATGACTTTGATTTGGAGGATGGGGGAGGAGTGGGAAGAGGGAACTTTTATGTAGTTAGTTATTTGGGGATTACACGTGAGAGCTTCATGCATCTATGTTTCACTGGCCATCCATCGCATCTAACTGTTATCTGGATGGCATGGAGGCCCCGTCACTACGCCCAGAGTGAGGCTGTGTATTTCACTCTCCTGGGCTCAGACCTAGATTTTAGAAATATTTGCCAAAATCCATTTGGTGAAGGAGTCCCCGCTTTTCAAAGGTCTGAAAAGTTATCTCCTGAGAGAAGCACAATACAACTGGAAAACCATCGCCACACCATCCTTTTGAGAGTTTCTCTGGGCTTGCGCAGCAGGCAGATTCACTTTCCAGCAAATCCTTTCAAAGGCTTACACGTTAGTGGCCCATCAACAGGAAAAAAGCAAGAGCCGTACCCTGAGGATGTGTCTGTTTCAGGAGAATGAGCATGGCAAAGTGCAAGGAGCTGAACAGGTCTCTGCCTCGTGACTCCGAAGCTGGAGTTTCCACAATTACCTTGCAAAGTTCCCTAAATGTTTAATTATACTCTGCGATGAGCTGTGCTGAGAACATAGTTCTAAGATGGTTTCAATCCCCGAAGGACAAGCGATAGTTTATATGGTTTTGTTTACCAAGATGGAGAAAGCATGGTCTAATGAATCTATTAAAACTAAAGGCACCTTTATATAAGGAGAAGATTTGAAATAAGCTAAATTAAACTGTGATTTAATACATGGGTGGTGGAGAGAGGGAGCGGGAGAGAGCTTGGCTACAGGCTTATAACTGGATCTGTACTTATTGTGTTCGTGTATATCTCCTGCATTTTTCCCTAAAAACAACCCTGAAGCTTAACAAACCAGCAAAAGTACTATTAACAGGTAATATATGATTTTTAAATAAAATATCAGCCATCAACAAGTAAAGTAAGAACAGGCAAAAAATCATCAGAAAACAACAGTAAAAATCAACACTTGGCAATTATATTATAAAGACGGTGAATACTCCTGGAGAGAACATGAACTTTTTCGACTTCATAGCACTAAAATATGTTTCTTATATGAAATTTTATATTACAGAGCTCCAAATGAGATCATGGGCATGTACTAGTATTCATGCATATTGGTGGGTATATATAGAAATAGAAATCAAATAAATAAATAGGTAAATACTCTCCAAGTATGCATATTAGATTTGAGAAAGCGACTTCTTACAGTTTCTCACCATTAAAGCTAACGTTATAACACCAAAAGGCAACTCGGGAAGAACAGTTAAGGTGGGGAGACAGACTGCCGAGGGAATTTGGTCTGAACCTCCACAAGGCGGTGGTCCAGCTTCAGCCAACACTGACCAGCGCGTGTCTGAAGAAACAGATGGACAGCAAGTCTTCACGACAAGTCCATGTGCATATTGCTTCTTTCAAGTGAGGATTTGGGGCATAATGAGCAAAAATCACTCATGAGAAGGTCTTTGTCTTTCTTAGAGCTGCAACACCACATTCATCTGAATAGAGTCATGCACATATATAGTCCAAGATGTGTATAGAGTCATATGTACGGGATTATGTACTATATGTACGATATGTACTATACATATGTACATGCGGGGGGAGGAACTTAAAGAACGGTGTATGCTAACTGCAGACTTGGCCTTCTCCAGAATGCTGCCCCAGGCCCCAGTGGGAACTCCTGCCTATTGGCCTCAAGCATCCGTAGGTCATAACTTGATGGAATCGTGATGATAATAGTAACAATGGCCTTCCCCACTACTTACTGAGTATCTGGCACTATGTTTCATGTCTTATATGTATCATCTCAAAACATCACAGTAATCGTGAAGAGCACAGGGGTCTAGAGATCCAAATCTTCTCTTACAGCGCACCCCAGGAAAGATCACTATGAACAAAGCAAGCTATGTTCCAGTCCTTTCCGTTCTTAATCATGAATAATGATGATGATGATGTCAGATACTTACTGCATGTGTACTATGCACCAGGCAGTCACCACATTGAGAACCTTCTAGAATATAATACCTGCAACACCCCCATGAATCAGTGCTATTGCAATTCCTAGTTCACAGACGAGGAGCCCTGCACTCAACGACGTTAAGGGACCTCTCTAAAGCCATGCAGGTAGTTAATGGCAAAGCCAGGTTCTAACTCAGCAATTCCGACTTCAGGGAAGGAGCTTTAATTACTTTGTCCCATAATTAATATCTCAGTTGGGAGTCAGGCCTAAAGTCCAGAGGAGCTAACTGTTTGCTCTCAGCTGAGGTGAATCAAAGATTTTTATAAAATCAATAACTTAGCAAAAGTTAGAGCAGCTTTAGCAAGATACAGAAGACACCCAGGATCGAACATGCCTGACGATATACACATGTCTCGCACCATTCCTATCCCTGACCTCTTCCTCACACAGAGAAGCCTCAGGAAGTCCTACTCGGGCTTCTCTCCCTGTCCCTTCTCCAGAGTAATCATTGACGTCAGCCTTCCCTGAAAGATAGCCAATCAAAAGATTCCTACAATAAATTATCTTATAATAGGGATGTTTTAAATTTGAAAATTCCCTGGCATCAAAATGTCAGATAATTTGGTTCACTTATTTCACAGGCCATTTACTTGGGCACTGTCAAGTTGTCATTTTTTTCCAAAGATGACCTGTTTATAATTATCGTCTTTAGTAACTGTTTTAGGCACTATATCTGCTAATATTATAATTCACTGCTATTGACCCAATCAACTAGAAGATCTGTATATAAAGGATTTAAAAATAATTTGTCTTCTTGTCTGCAAGTATTCAAAGTGACACTCAGAAACTGAATTTTGAAAAAGCAGTGTTACTTCAAAGTAGTATTTTCTTCAGCAGTATAGCTCAAAAAATTTTTTTTAACCCAGATGTTGAAGAACTGATAGAAGTATATCTAAGATGTTTTAAAAAATACTATTTCCTGATGTAATTTACAGAGAAGAGGGAAAAGTATCCTATAACAATTCGATGGACAGATAATCAATGTAACAGCCCTTTTTACAATAGGTCTTTTGTGTAATACCTACACTTTTACTAAGGGGCTATTTCACATTTTTAAACTGAGTTAAAATAAGCAGAAAGTATGCACTGAAGACTCTTAAGCACAAAATTGAGGTTTCAAATGATTTGGTTACATGAATTTTCTGTCCAGTTAAACTATAACCTGGAAATTGTGTTGTTTTGATGCTTGCCTCATAAGAGCTGCCCAATAAATACACATTTATTCCTATGCTAGGGAGTTTGCATCTCATTGTTTGAAACCCTGCTAGTTATTTTGACATTTACCTTAATAAGAATAATTTAGTAAATATAAATTTACCTTTGCACACCAACTAAAGACCTGTAACCTTTAGAAACCCTAATTGTTAAAAAGACATAAGAATTTGAATGGTTAGTATAGATATATAATAATCTCAAACTAAGCCCTTGACATTTTTAAAACATTTCTGCCATAAGTCTTTTTATTGCAAATTTACCTTTTCAAATTTTTGGATAAAGCAAAGGGAAAATCTAGTTTTAGAAATGTACATTGTACAATATATGTATTCTGAGAAGATGGCTGTGAATGAAATTTTATAACTGGCATCCTATTCTGGACTGACTAAACTAATTCTTTAAGAAAATAAATAAACACAAGCTAATTCATCTATCTTATTTCATTCAATTCTGATTGTAAATGTTGGATTTGTACCAAGTGACGTCAGCTTGGACCTAGAAAAAAGAGACTCCCCAAAGGGTGTGCATTCACTGGACTGTCCTCGGGGTCTGAGTTGAACTTGGCCCTTGCTTTCAGTTACTAAATCAGTTGCCTCTTCTGATGCTTTCGTTCTGAAAACACGCACATATTCATGCACACAAACTCATGTTTGCATACAGACTATTACAGCAAGTGGCAGGCACTGTCTGTCTTCCAGTGTAACTGATCATACACTTTGCAAATAGAAAAGTGTCATGTACATAATAAATATTTTTTCTGGTATCACTGCCATTAATGTATGGTACACATACACACATATATGTATGTATATTTTACTATTATTATATGTGTATGTATTACATATATATTCTAACTATTATTCTTACCATTGGTCTTCATCTGCTCCTGGTTTTTGTCTTAAATTCTTTCAAAATTATTGAGAAATGAGGTTTCTGTCACTTTGCAGATACTCATCTCCATAGCCCAGGCATCAGAATGAGTTTATGCCCAGGGTGGATTTTGGGTGGGACCTTGCCTTCCGCATAAGTCCAGGTTGAATTCTCTTTGCTAAGAGAACAGGATTGGTACTTGGCCAAAGAAATTCCCATCGTTGACCTACAGGCTGGGTGGTTCTCTGGGTCCCACTATATAATAGGCAGGTCTGCTGTTTATCATAAGTTAGGATCTATCCAATTTAACCTCTTGCTCTTGTGTATAGTATTGGACTTGTCTTATGTACTACACTGATAAACTAATTTATTTATTAATGTATTTATTTTTTACCTATGGACTATTGACTGTGTCTAAATGTCCCTTGTGTCTCTCTCTCCCCTAATAATGCCACTGCCTCTATTTTCGTCTGGATTATGTTTTCGTCTTATGGCAACAGCCTAACTAGCTTCATTATTTTCAGCTTCACTGCTTCCTAATGAATCTTCCCCAGTGTCCAGCATAGTAATCATCTGATGAATGCTTATGGAATGAATAAGTGAATTCATACAGTTGTAAATACTGTCAAACCTTCAAGGTGAAGTCCTTATAGGATTCTAATATAACATTTAACTCGCCCAAGCACCAGTCTACTTATTCAGAAAGAATTTGTTAAAGAGGATTTTTTTACCGCAGTTTTCCAACTCGAAATGTCAATCCTTGACTCTGCTGCACATTCTTACCCCTGGGAGTCCCTGGGAGTGTTGGCTTGTTGGTTTCCAGGTGGGCTCTGCACTCAGCGCTTCACAGAATGAAAGAGTGTGATCCAGAATGACTGAACTGCACCGAAATGGAAAATATGTCCGAATCACCGTGCACACTTGAAGTACAGTGAACGGGCTAGAAGACAGAGTGGGTCCTGCAGACAGCAACCAGTCCTTGCCCAAGAACCCCGGGTAACCCTTAACTGTATGACTGAGGAGTATTTCCTGCCCTCATCCATCTTGGATCATCTTTAGTGTGTCCCAGACGACATTGCCTAGACCCGATCAGCTGCTTCCTACCTCTGGGCCGTCATTTGTGAATGCTGGGTTGCTTGTGCAGTGCCGCGCTTTCTAATGTGAGCATTCCGTAGCCGACCAATCAGGTGATGGCTGTCCCCCATGGTCCAGTGCAGCCTGCTGTGGAGACCAGCCTCCTCTCCGTGCATTGAGATGAGTAAAGGATTTTAGCCTCATTTAGCTGTTGAGAGCATCTTCCTGCTTGAAATGTATGGGAAAAAGAATTCCTCGTTGAACCAAAACACTTTTCATGCAGCTCCATTGAACATCCCCAGCTAGGAGACGCGATTGAATCGCACCGAGCACAATTCTGTGTGGAGTGTGTAGGCATGGTCATTATTTAGATTTATGCTCAATGCACCTTTATTAATTTATGGTGTTTTGGCCTCTGTGGTGAAGCTCACAGCATCCAAATCACATTCTCTGTGCTTTTCCTGAAGATGTGGGTATCACCCCACGTCAAACTGACACCTTGTCCATGTCCCTCCCATTTTATTCCAACTAAATCTTTGATTCCCACCCCCTCAGTGATACAGACCAAACGCTAGGGCTAACATGCACTCGATGAAGTCACAAGGTACTTTAATTTTTGTTTTTATAGTTTTTGTTTTATATTTATTTTGCCCTGCCTATCTACGAACCCCAAGCAATACAGTCTCTGAAACACCCAGGAATTTTTCTGTTTTCATTTTCTCACCCAGTTCCCCATCATCCATTGAATCACTGAGGGTGATGGATTTCACTCTTGAATTTGAAATAAAAATCCCTTTCCCTCCTTCTTTACAGACATGGAATTAGTTCAGGCCTTTCTTATCTTTGACAGAAACTATGGAAATATTTTCCTTTCAAGTCTCCCTTCTTCTATTACCCCCCATTTCCTTTACCCTCTGTTCAGTTGCTATAATGATCTATTTAGAACACACATCTTAAAACTTCCAGTGGTTTAGGCTATGACTGAGTCTCTCTGGATATCACACCAACAGAAGTATTACCAGAACTGTGCCCCTTCATCCTCGTCTTCACGCAGGACTAGGATGTTAGAAAGAAAATACCCACTACACAGACAACACTGGTATATCAAACAGTCGTAGTGTTATAGTCCCTCTGCATAGGTGGATGGAATTGCCCAACCCCTCAGCTCTTTAATTCTCTCATATCCTGACCTATTTCCATAGGTGTCCCACGACTTTATTCATGGCCCCATGTAGTAGGTTATGGGGCCTATCCTTTTCAAGCTTCCATATCTGTGGCTGCTCTAGATGACTACAGCTTTTCCAGTGGCTCGGCGATCCATCCCAGTCGCTGCCATGCGGTAGCTCTCTCCCACGTGGAAGCAGTATTTGTCATGGAGGCCGGTATCTCTGGAGTAGCAGGGGCTGTCAAGCGAAATTCATCACCGGGCTGATACAACTACCCAGGGAAGTCATTTTTCATGTAAGAACCCTCTGACTGCAGCCCTCACCGGACATCCAGCTCTTTGTTTGTGGGTACGCACTCCAGACACAGGTGCCTAACTAAGAAAGGACACAAAGAACACCCTTTGGGGGTCACCCAACACCCCTTATTATTTTCTGTACACCACACAATAGTGCTGTGTTCAGAAAAAGAGCAGTAAATTGAAATTAGTAGGAAGGAATTCCCATATGTCAAAACCAGTTATTAGCTGTTGAAAGAAAAGTGTTCCTATAATGTGTAACCTCGGTATATACAGCCTAAAATATCGTCCTGCAATTACATTGCACTTGCATCTCTGAAAGAAGCCAGCTCAGGGAAATTCCGCTCTTGGAGGTTTTACCGTATCAGCAGATTAAGGTTCTAGTTAAGCTCAGAATAAACAAGCTCTCAGACATTCCTATTTCCCTGGCATTCTTCCGGTTTTGGAGTTCTCCTCATTCTTGTAATTGTTTGAGAGAAGGTCTCAGCTATTTCTATTTCCCCGGTGTTCTTCCCTTTTCAGAGTTCTCCTCATTCTTGTAGTTGTTTGAGAAGTGCAAAGTCCCGCTCCTCCACCATCGTCAGAACTTTCCCTTTGCTTTCGAAATGGACTTTTGGTGCCTGTGTCTATCATGGAATGAAAACAAACACCGTTGGCATTTCCTGTTCCCTGACCTGAGTTTCCAGCCCGGCAGAGGTCAGCTCCCAGGACAGCCCGTTCTGGCTGTGAAAGTTCCTCCAAAATACAATCTGGTCTCTGTGGTGGGGGCGGGGGGTTAACACAGTCATCATTAACTGCGGTTGGGTTGTTCTCTTTAATCCAACAGCCATTTATGCTTGACACCTGCTGAGTCCACTAACAGCAGCTACCAGGTCTAAATCCTGCCTCAGATCCTGTATCGAACTCAGAAGCCATCAATGCATGGCATTCCCCATTTTCTTTACCGTCGTCCCTTACGCATGGATCTAGTGGGATCTGTCTCTTCCCCCTGTTTTCCACAACAAATTCCTTAATAAATAAGCCAGGGAATCCATTAGAGTATGTATTTTACCCAGCTTCGTTGAAGAAGATCATTTTGCCTAATCCTAAACATTTTTTGTTAATAATCATTGTGTCCTTCTTTTGTGATGAATAATTATGGCCACGGCCATTCATTAGGACTTCAAACCCCATCACTCTACTGTATTCTTTGAATCAGCCCTACTGACTATTTTCTCTGGCTAGTTATAATCCAAGTGAAGATTTCTGCTACCAATTTGTGATCAAACTTTTTCAATAATAATATTTTTTCAAGGAAATGGAAAACTATAATTTTACTTCTCTGAAAGAAAGTATAATGTGACACTGTGCCGAAGTCACTATTATTCAAGTTTCTTATTGTTAAGGCCACGTTTTTAGAGAAGAACCCAATCCTTCTGCCTTGTCTGGATCAACCACACCCAGTTCTGTCAGGGGCCACAGACCCCAAAACCTGGACACAGAGCCAAGGAAGCAGCCAGGCACTGGGAGCAGATCGCTGGGGCTCCTGACTGGTGCAGTGCTGCTACCACAGACACCGGGTGCCGCGCCTGGCCCCATGGCCACCGCAGCCTGGAGGAGGGATGTTCACTCACCGCAACACGTGCCACAGGCTCACCTCTTCGGGTTATTTGTTCCCTGTTGAAAGTCTGAGACTGGAGCACAGGCTGAGCTAGATCACAGGGCCAGAGAAAGTGTGTGCGTGGCATTTCAGTTCTGTAGGTGTTTCTATGGGAGGGAATTGCTCAAACATGGGCACTGAGGTTGGAAGATGCTGTGCTGCCAGAGCTATGTGCACAGGACTTTGACCTTGGCATAGTTGGCTGCCTTGGCCTCAGGGACATCCCCTTTTAGCCCAACTGCTCATAAGAGCCTGGGTTAGGGTCCCAGCCTGGGTTCCCAGTGAGCCTATTGCCCTAATGCATTCTTTCTTTTCCACGTCTTGTGCTCCTAGAAGCACTCAACTGGTAACTCGCATTTTATCAAGTCTGAGGCTAGACTGCATCTAGCCTCAGACTTGCAGTGTGCCTAGATGGAGGGGTCTCTGAACACTGATACTGTCACGGTACTAGGTAGTGCACAAATGGAACAGGCCTGGGAATCAGAAGGTGGGGGTGGGGTGGGGGTGGGGTGGTGCCCAGGCTCTGCCGCCAGCCCCCTGTGTGAGTGCTCCCCTCCTGTCTCTTCCACAGGGCAGTGCTGGGCTGGGGTGAGCGGGTCTTCAGGACCCCTTCCCTCTCCCACAGTCTGCGATTTTCAAGTCACAGTAATGTTTGCCGTAGCAATGGGGCGCGATGTCTGGGATGATTGTCTGCTTTGTTCCCTTAATGGGGGCTGAAGCGGCAGCTCCATTTGGCACAAGCTGAGCTCTGTCAGCACAATGGAGCTGATTGGCTGGGCCCCAAAAGCAGACCCCAGAGAGATATTGATTCTGACAGGCAAACAATTAAAGGGGGAAATTGGTGCTTTGTGGACGGAGACAGCTGTGTGCCTGTGATACCCTCGGTCAAGCCTTCAGCATAACACGTGGTTTAATTGCTACAGACAGAAATGCTCTGAAGGCCGCCCTTCAGGGGAGCCGGAGCCTGTCTGTGGAACTGGAAATACACACCAAAGTGTTCAAATCCATTTCCATTTTTCAAGACCTCCAATAGCAGAAACGGCTCTCTCTTTCTATTTCTTACTTCTGAAGCCAAGTAATATGTTGGAAAATTAGTCAAAATCTAATTTTAATGCTACGCGTGCACACTGGAGGCTGCGAAGCATTTGACAGCGTCTCCTCCCACTTCTCCCAGCACCTCCTGCCAACATTTTCTTCTGCCTCTCATCCTTTTGCTCTGTTCTTTCCCCATTTTCTCCTTTAATATGCTCCTGCCTTCTTCTTACTCTGAAAATATGCATATGTCTATGCTGCTGTCTATTTCAGACTGTGCTAGTGACCGTGAAGGCGGTGCTAAGGGGCCCCGGACCCTCACTGTGATAGAGAACGATGAAGTCTTCCCACCCGAAGCCCTTCTGGTGGGCGTGTCCAGCACCAGCAACCAGGCCCCAGTGCTAACCCCTGCGGGGCTGGTGGGTGCTCTCTCTGGTGTATTCCATCCGGTCCCACCCACTTCGACCAGGGTCAAGAGTGCAGAGGTCAGGGCCTTCTCTCAGGCCCTGTTACCACGCTCACCTCTCTGGTATATTCATATGTATTGATCTGCTCGGGCCGCCATAACAAAGCACCACAGACTGGGTGGCTTGAACAGTGGAAATTATTTCTCACAATCGTGGAGGCTGGAAGTCCAAGATCAGGTGCTGGCTGAATTGGTTCCAGGTGAGAGCTGTCCTCCTGACGTGTGGAAGGCCGTCTTTCCAGTGTTTCATCGCACGGCCTTTCCTTCCCTGGTGCACGTGGGGGTGACAGCGCTGTTCCTTCTCTTCTGTTCAGTTGTCAGGAGTCTTATCACAAGGGTCTCACCCTCATGACCTACCCTCTCCCTGGTTACCTTCCAAAGGAGTTAGGGCTTCAATATATGAGTCTGGGGAGGTGGGGAGACATGATTCAGTCCGTAATAGTACAGGGCAGCAACGGCAGTCTATTTCCTAAGCACAGCAGGGCCTATCTCTTCGTGCCCCTTCCTCATGACACAACAGAGAGATCCCAGGCCTGCCCCTCCTCCAGGCGTGAGTGTCTCTAGTCCTGCTCCCCGACCTCCAGCATCCTCAGCGAACCCAAAGCCAGTAACTTCCTTAGCCCCGGACAATACAATATGTCAGAGTATTTGAACCAGAGCAAAATATATTCTATATTTCTCTCATTATCACATTTTTTAAAATATCACATACCTGATTAGAGACTTTTTAATAAAGATTTTATTTATTTATCTTTAGAGGGGAAATGAAGGAGAGAGGGAGAGAAATATCAATGTATGGTTGCCTCTTGTGCATCCCCTGCTGGGAACTGGCCCGCAACCCAGGCCTGTGCCCTGACTGGGAATCGAACTGCGATATTTTGGTTCGTAGGCCCGTGCTCAGTCCCCTGAGCTACACCAGCCAGGGCTTCATTCTCACATTTTTGGTGCTACTGTTGTCCTTTTACTTGAATGCTGTCCTTTTTTCTCTGTGGTAAAGTATAAATAACATGAAACTTACCGTTCTCACCCCTTCTAAGGGCACGGTCACATGGCATTGAGCACACTCGCATAGTTGTGCAACCACGGCCACCGGCTGTCTCCTGTTGTTTCTCATCTTCCCAAACTGAACCTCTGTGTCTCCTAGACACTGCTTTCTCATTCTTCTCTCCCCCACACCCGGCAGCCGCCATTCCTGTCTGACTCTGAGTTTGACCACTATAGGCAGTTTATATCACTGGAATCTTAGGTTATTTGTCCCTTTGTGACAGAGTTAGCTCACTTCGGAATGCCCTCAAAGGTCGTCTGTGTTGTAGCACATGCCAGAATTTCCTTCCTTTGTCAAGCCAAGTGATATTCCAGGGCAGGGAAGCGCTACATTTGATTCACCTATTCAGGGACACTTGGGTTGCTTCTTAGGCGATCGTGTACAATGCTTCCGTGGACATGGGTGTCCGATCAAAATTCTCAACAAAACGACTTCTTCGGAATGACTGACATCAATTGCTTGGTGATTGCACAAAGGAAATGTCGCCGAGCTGTCTGAATGGATACTTTGGATTATGTATAGCCTCTGACCTCCAGGATTTATGAGACAATTCTAAAACATTAACTTCATCATTCTTTCACAGCTGACTATCTTCTTTAAAATCTTTATTCTCTGTATATAGGTTCATTTCTTAAAGCATTCAAAACATTCCGGTTTACTTTGATGCTTAAAAAGGATTTCTAGTATAAAGAAAAGTAAAAAAAAAAATACCTGGCATCAAGCTTAGTGTAAAATGGAGCACAAAAAAACAGTTATGATGTTTTCTTAGATTAAATTTGGGCAGATGTAAAAGTTCACTTTTATTTTGTTTACTGGTGCAAAAGAGAAATATTAGAATATACAGAATCTTAAACTCATAACATTTAGATCTGGACGGAATCCCTTTATTTTACAGTGGAACAAACCCAGAGAGCTTAGTGAGTTCTTTCTCTTGTTCTGTTCATTCATTTAATATTTGAGTGCCTACTGTGTGTGCTGCTCTGTGTGTAATATATAAAACATACACAAATTGATTATAGTGTTGCTCCTACTCTGAAAAGAGTCTGTCTGTTAGCAAGGCAGAAACTCTGGTCCCTGAAACCCAGCAAATACTGAGTCCCTGCTGCGTTCAGACCAGTGTGGTCAATGGAGAAGAAGACGCCCAGATGGGAAGGAAGGCGCACGCATCCGTACTTGGTGAACTCACAAGCCCACCGTGGGACAAGACGTCTGCGTGCCGTGCTGTTAGAAAGGGCCCACGGGAGATAGTGGGGCACAGTGGGGGCTTGAAGGAGGTGGAAATCCCACCCATTGGGGGAAATCGGTGGCTTCCTAAGAGAGCTGGTGGTATTTGCGGCCGGCCTCAAAACATGCGGATGAGCAGAAGAGGCAGCGGTGAGATTACTGGGGAGGAACACGATCAAGAGAGGGAGGCAGAAAAGGATGAGACTTTGGGGGGACTCAGGGAAGGAATGGAGGAGGGTTTGAGGGACAGCCTCCCTCATTAGCCTGTAAAGACAGAGAGACCAGCTTCAGTCCTGGCTAGACCTCAGGATGCTCATTTATAAAATCAAAATACGAACAGTCCCTGCCACCTGGGGTTATTGTGGAGATCAGAGGAGATAGCGTGTTCGAAGGCTTCACAGTGCCTGGAACACAGAAAAGCTTCAAAACTGTCAGCCCTGGTCATGACTTTTTCATCGTGAAGGGGATTTTGATGTTAGTTGAAGGAATGGAATCAAATATCATTAATTCAATAGAAAATGGACGATCCTTAGAGGATTTTGTACAAGGGAAGCACATGTTAATAAATAAAGTACATTGTTAAGAATTCATCTGTCCCAGGTCTGTAGGAATGGGCTGGATGAAGAAAAGCAGAAGATAGAATATGTATTAACAGGTAACTGTAATAGCCCAGGGGACAAGTAAGTAACCAGAGTCTCCTTACATCTGAGGGAGTGGCAGTAATAATTAATCAATTACACAGATGTTAAGGAAGTAAAATCAGCAGGCTGAGGGTAGGAGGATAATGCAACAGATTGGGTACAGTGGAAGAGAATAGAAAAAAAAGAATAGTTAGCACCTAGGTTACAAACTGAGAGGGATGTTAAAAGACAAATTGGAGTTCAAGGTGATGATATTTTTGGTTATAAACATGTTGAATCTACAAGACCAGTTGGATGTCCAAGACACAGCCCACCGTGGAGCTCGGTGCTAGATTTGGGGTAAACAGGTGATGTCCAAGGAAGAGGAACTGGGCTTTACGAAATCACCACTCAGTCTGAAACACCAGCAGATGGTAAACACGGAGACTGGATTTGAAATGGTTTGGAATGAGTGAATGGCGAGGCACTGGAAGTGACCTTTAAAAAAAGTAGGGCGGTAGATAGCAGGGCACTATGGTGTTTTTTAACATCGATGAACCTGGTTATGATTTTCAGCATAGAGCAGGTACAGACAGAGGGGGACGCATTGAAAATGATTTCCAGAAAGGAAAGCTGCCGAAGCAAGCTTTCAGGGGAGGTGATTAAGATGAAAAGCTTAGACTCGAGGGGTTAGAGACTTTCTCGGGGCTGGGAGTTCAGTGGCGGAGCTGAGCGACACCCTGTGTGCTGGTTGGCATGGAGACACGAGGCTGCTCAGGCCAGGCTCTGCGAAGATGAGCCCGGAAGCATCGGCAGGATCCTAGGACACGGTGCCCGATGGGGAAGGGGAGTCCGCAGCACTGTGTGAGCAATTTTAAGGACTCGGGAAAAGGCAGCAAAACACATTCCGGAAGTGAGAACACTGTATTTGTTTTCTGTGGATGTTGTAAGAAATTAGTACAAAGTGGGTGACTCAAAGCCACGGAAATTTATTGCCCCGGTTTTGGAGGGCAGGAGTGGGAAATCAAGTTGTCAGCAGAGCCACACCCCCTGTGGAAGCTGTAGGGGAGAACCCCTGTCCCTCCTGCAGCTTCTGGACACTGTGAGCACTCCTTGGCTTGCAGCTGCATCACTCCAATCTGCCTTCGTGTTCACGTCGCCTTGTGTCTGTTTCAAATCTCCCTCCTCCTCTTTCTTCTAAGGATACATTTAATTGCATTGAAGACCCACCCAGAAAACACAGGATGATCACATCTGCAAAAAGCCTTTCTCCAAATTAGGCCATACTCACAGATTTAATTAATTCCGGGAATAGGCACACAGCCAAATCTCGAGGAACCGTGACCCACCCAGCACAAATACCACACAGGATGTGATAAATGCAGTGAGAATTCAAAATAAATAAATAAAGACAAGCAAATATGATAGATGCAGAGGACAAAAATCTAGAATGGCAGGTTTCTTTCAGCGTGTGTCTATCAGAATGGCAATGAAAATGTATAACGAAGCAATGTGTACCTGTCTATATACTGTGTGACTCAGCCATGATAACTTAGTAAAACAAACAACAACAAATCTCTTTCTACCTAGCAACAACTTGAGGATAAAATTTCTGAAGAACAAAATTACAAGTCTGTAATTGGATTATTTCTTATGAAGAAGGCCAGCAACCACACTTTCTTAGTCACCCTCCAGAAAATATGAAATGAAATGATGCCAAAGTCTTACTAGGTTGTGGTGCTCTGTGCTAGAATACCTTGTTTTACTTAGGTTACAGTAGCTCGTTTGGTTAAACTATCAAAAGTAACATATTTCAAATCTCTTGCAAGAAAAATATTTGTGAGAACTACGAAGACTATAGTCCCTAAACCTGTGTGCCCACGTATGCATTTACGGGGGCCAACTCCTGAATAATAAAGACGGCAGTCTGGGGCAGCCCATACATTATGACTTGCCCTTCCTGAAGACAGCCTGCGGTCCTTAATTAAACAGTAGCTTTTCAATCTTTTAACAACCACATCTTTATAAGAGTCTCGGAACTGTGGAAAGAAGGAAGTGTGATTCTCGGCTTCTGTAACTTTGTTTGCTCAAAGACTTCCTCAGCACACAGAGCACCTTTTCTTCTCTGCAGCCCACAGAGCATCCTGCTAGCAGAGGGAA
>PVKM010026974.1:0-19038 GCA_004027735.1 Carollia perspicillata | reverse complement strand
TCCCCCACCAAGAGCAGAGCCACGGCTTCAGAAACCAGAGATCCAAGTCCCCAGAAAGAGTAGTAATTAGTGTCAGGTCTGTCTTGCAGAGCATTGGGAGGGAAGGAGAGCCTCCTTAACAATATCGCTGATAAATACCATGTACTTACAATTGCACACATAAAGACTTCTAATTTTGTACAGATAGTGACCAAGTGCCAGGACTAAGGTGTGAATATCCTAGAGCAGGCTAGCAAATGACAAGTGCAGAAGAGAGGCTTAGCAATACCAGAGCAGAAGGAGAAATCCAGAACAGTTTGACCGGGGCAGCTGGATAAGAGCTTTTGTGGTCTGAGAAGTAGGCATTAATTTGCTAGCATCTGTCTCTGTAGTGTTTATAATTTGTTGCATTTAATTTTACATGAATTAACTGCATGTAAAGAGTTCGAGATGTTCGTTCTATAGCAGTGGCTCAGTCTACCCCGGGTTAGCTTTCCACTATTTTCAGACAATTCCTGGAGGAGCTGAGAAGAACTTGGCAGACCTCTGAACAGGTAGGTCCAGAGGTTCTGCATGGTCACTTCATGAGGAAGGAGAACACTAGGAGCTGCAACTGCAAGACAGAACCTGCTTGCAGAAAACATAGGTGTGACGCAGAAAGGACAAGATTAGCAGAACCTCTGGGCTTTGACACAACTGGGCTTAAACCCTGGCTGTACCATTTCCTAGCAATTGGACCCTGGAAAACTCATTTACTCTCCATGCCTTGCTTTTTTCAGGTGAAATAAAGATACGATGAGAGAGTTCCTGTCCTGTGGGGACTCTAGGGATCAGGTGTGTAAAGTGGTTGGCACAGCTCCTGCGTGGAATAAGATCTCAGTGTGTGTTAGCTTGTGGTTTTATACAGAGGCAAGAATCTGGCCATTTACAGAGCTTTGCCTGTGGAACTGGAGGATGCTCAGGTTACTGATCGTGTACATCACATAGGTAATAAAGTGACTGTCAATGCGTTAACATGAATTTGTGGTAAACACCTTGTGAGCTCAGTGCCTGACCTGTGTGATTTGTCTGCGCCAAATTCTAACACAATCTTAGGTTGCATCCCTGCAAGCATGATGTCCAGACTATAAGAGGATATTTCCTCCACTGTACTTGACTCTCATGAATGATGTCTGTGGCATTACAGACAGTTCAGTGGGTAGAATACATTTTAGGAAGGTCTCTGAGAGAATAGGCTGACAGAATTGGTAGAGGGCCTGGCTTTCACGCCAAATGAGAAATGTTTGAAGGAAGAGGATTAGTTGGAGCATTTGAGACTAAAAGGAGGTTTGATTTGTCTTCAGTATTGGAGGGTTGATCATGAAAGAGAGATTTGCCTGGGTGAAGAGGCTGGAAATGACAGGGAAGTGGATTTTGGTCCAGAAAGAGGATCCAATATTAGAGCTACTCAAAGTTCCAGTGGTCCTCTCGGTGAGCTGATAGGGCTCCTGTTTCTGGAAGTAGGCCGTGACATACTGCTTAGGGCTGCTTACGAAGGTATTTTTACTTAGAGTTGAAGTTGTTAAGCAGATAACAACTCGATAGGCTGTTACATGCTTTTTGACTCCAAAATTTAGTAAACTCCTGTAAGGACAGAAAGAAAAAGTAACAGTCATTAAGCTAGAGGAATCCCTTGTGCTTCTTACACCAGAAAGTTTTCT
This sequence comes from Carollia perspicillata, assembly GCA_004027735.1. Lineage (NCBI taxonomy): Eukaryota > Metazoa > Chordata > Mammalia > Chiroptera > Phyllostomidae > Carollia > Carollia perspicillata. The sequence goes on along the minus strand of PVKM010026974.1, from coordinate 17,359 downwards.
GCAAAAGAGGGCCTGCTTCCTCTGGGTCTCTGGGATCAGGGTCCCTGTACCCATTTGTGAGAAGGTGTGACTAGACAGTTAGAGGCTCTAAGCATTAGGTGCTTAGAGCAGAATAAAGACTTCTGAGAGAAGGTGGCCACGCTTTTCTCATTGCATCCTATTGGTTGTCAGTCTTCCTTTGTTATTATTGACTTCTGAACTCAGGTGCACACATGACGTCAGGATTAAGATTCTCCACACAATTGGGTCAAGCTCGAAAGGAACCGCAGGAAGTCGTATTTAGCCTATTCTCAACATTTCCTAACAACCGTGGGGCATGTCATGTTTTTAAAACAGCTACAAAAGACTTGGGAGAGCTTGCTGAACACCACTCTATCCTACCTGGGAAGAAGAAAGGGGAGGAGCCGAAGGGCAGACCGCCTTCGAGGTCAAGCAGGCAGGGCGTTCTGGAGACCAGCTCTGGAGACAGTCTGGGAAAACTGCTCATAAAATGGCTCCTGTTCCTCATCTCTCAAATGGGCACAATAATAGTGCCCAATAGTACCCAGGTTAGTCATAAGACTGATTAAGGTAATACATAACAAAGTGCTTAGCACAGAGCCTAGCATATTGCAAGCTGTCAATGCACATTGCTAATTGTAATGAGCTTTTAGCCACTTGGGGAAGTGCTCTGTCAATGGTAAGAATGATACAGATGGTCGACAATTTTAATACAATTTCAAATACTTTTTACTTTTATCAATCACTTTTTAATTAGTTGGGCAGGAATTCATTCAGAATCTGGCAAACTTTCTTTCTGGAAATATTTACGAAATGTTAGTTTATTTCTAGACCTCTTAGAGCTCTTTTAAGTCTCTGACGTCTTTATGAAATTTTAGCACTCCAAATGGTAAATGCTAAGCAGCATTTATTTGCAGAATTTCCTGGAGTGTGCATTCAAGTCTAGAGTAAAGCTGTCTAATATAATTATTGAGAATTAGCTACAAATGATTAAAGCTACAACGGTTATAAGTAGCCACTCTGATAATTAGTCATGTAAACCTGAACAGAAAGCACCTTAAGAATTTCGTATATTCTTAAACACTTACACTACGGTGGGGAAGGAAAGCACTGGATTTATTTAATAACTAGATATTGAAAAATTTGTATCAGAGGCCTTTTCTTTCAAGACTAATAGAAAAGGGGTCCAGTGGATTCTAATTATATTATGTTAAAAATGTCTTACTTCCTCTCAGTAATGTAAATTACTTCTTGTAAACGTTATTCAGCAACTGTCCTTTAGCCCTTACATTAATTACATACTTAATTATTACAGGAGAACATATTTTATAGCTAAATGGAAATTTCAAGAACTGCTACAAATTGCATCATATTATATTTTGAAAAATTGATTATTGCAATACTATAATTTCTAACCTTTCATCAAAAAGAATAAAGCCATACTCAAGTCTAATTAAAAAATCTGTAATCAAGCAATCTAAGGAATTAAAGACAAAAATGGACTGTTATGATATTTCATGTCCAAATTTACTTTATCACTAAACTGTCCTGTGATGGGCATTAATAATGTGCCTGGGGATTACACACAGAAAAATTCATAAATGTTCTGGAAAAGGGGAAGATTCCATAATTAAATCACAATAACTAACATGGATATTGGGTTAGTATTTGAATGAATAAAACATTCTCACTATGTAGGCTGGTATGGTGACTTTTCCATGATATTCAAAAGGGTGAGATTCAGCAAATGGAATACGTATGAAAGTAGCTTTTTAGAAAAGTAGCTTTTTCTAAAACCCATGCTCACAGTGACCATGAACTTGTTATTAGGAAAGTACAAATGCAAGAAAGTTACATATCCATTTGTTAAATATTTAAATATTTTTAATACTTAAGTTTTCTGTTATGTAGCACAATGTTAATTTCTTTAGTGAGCGTTCCAAAATATTATTCTGATCAAGTTTCACTGATGTTATGTTTTTTAATTGATTTTTAAAATGCCAATTTAAAAAACAGATATTGCCTCATCTATTAAGAAACTGAAATAACTACTTTAATATTTAATCTTTATGATGTTTGGGACTCCTTTAATCTTCGGGCAAAGCAATTTTGTTGACATCAAATTTATTAATAATTTAATTTTTCTTCGAGACTTGAGAGCCTTCATTGTGAACTGCTGTTGTATAGAAACTGATTCAAACCACCAAAATAGATTATCAACATTCAAACTATAAACCTTAGCTGGAATTTTAATATCTAGATATTACTTTCAATAATTTCTCTGCTATATTCATATCCATATTGATTAGGTGATTTATCACCAGTGGTTTAGATGGCCCCCAGAGCAGCTTTTCCTTTCTCCTTTTCAGAGAATGGCCCTAGCGTCTGCCTCAGTCACCTGGTCTTGATGCCTTGTCTCCTTCCTCCCTCCCGCTCCCGCCACAAAAACACAGTCCTTGTACTTACTACCTCAGCATCTCTTGAAAACATCCATTTCTTTCCATCTTCTCTTAGTCTTTCCCTTAGTCTGAACCACCACGATCTTTCAGAGTTTCTGCAGTGGTCTCCATTTCTCCAGCTTGATCCCTCCCGATCTGTTCTCCTTATTGCAGCTGGGATGTTTCCAGATGCAAACCTGCTCACAGTGCTTTATACACTTCTCAATTTTGAGCACCTTCCACACCCTGTAGATTGCTTAACTGACACACTCTGGCCTCTCAGTGTCTTGGCCATCTCGTCCCCCTTGAATATTTCTTTCATTCCAACTCAGCTATGCATTCTCTCCACTGGTCCAATTTTAAAATCAAAATTTCAAAATAAATTCATGCATTCTAGTCTCTGAGCAGTGTCTTATCTTGCCTGTTTACCTCCTCAGTCACCTGTGGAAACAATACTTTAAAGACCCTGAAAGCTTTAATCCGTTTTTTCTCTATTCCTCAGTCTCCTTTTATTTTCATTCCTCTTCTCTTTATCCACTTTGAATCCATGATAATTTTACTGATATAACTTTTTATTAATTGAATTGTTATACTATCCGCTGGCAAATCCACACCCTGGGAAGGTCCACCTCCTCCTGTCTCCATGCACGTACCCACACAGCCAGCTGTTGCCACATGACAGGCAGTTGGGAAAAAACGGTGACTTCACGATCAACACCCCCGATGCAAGCTCAGCACTGATGCACTATCCCACCGCTTGCTTCTCTCTAGTCAGTTCATTCTTTAATTTGACACGTGGGCTCCCATCTTCTCATTTCCTGAACTTATTATGCTGAAGATTTTCCTTCAACTTCATTGAGAGGACAAAACTCGATGAAGGAGAACTTCATCAGCCTTTTCTCCCAAATGTCTATGTCTATATCATTTTCTTCTTTTTCCTGAAATAATGGAAGTTTGTTTCTCCTTCTCTCAAGTAGTTATTTTTTCATGTGTGCTGTGAGTCCTTTTCCCTCTAGTCTTATCAAAGACCCTGTCCTTTGGGCCATTTCCTCTTTTTTCTGTAATATCAATCTTTCCCTCTCATTTGGTTCATTTTTATTCATTTACAGACACACTCAGCACTTCCATTTCACATAAACCTGCCCATATACTGTCTTAGCTGCAAACTATTTTCCTTTGCTTTTTACAGCCAAACTCTCCAAAGAGTTGTTTCTACACGCTCTCTCCAATTCTCATTTTCCACTTAGTACTTTTTAAAATTCTCAACTAAAAAAAATTACAATATGCCAGGCACGATTCTAGTGTGTTACATGCATTAGCCCATCTAAACCCAAACTGCCCTATTAGATAGAAAATATTATTAATTAAAATTCACAAATAAGGAGACTGGGACAGAGTGGCATGATCAAGATTTGAACTCAGACAGAACAGCCCCGAGGCTGCGCTCTTAATCACGATCCCTTCTGCCTCTCTAGACACAGAACATGCGTAGAAGGTCTCTTTCCAGTCCCAGACTCTCCCTCCACTCCCAGAGGCCACCATTATCATTAACATTTAAATTGTTTGCAGTTTTATGGTATCAAAAGATGCCTCAGTGAATACCCTATTAAGTACTTGTTTATACTTTAATAGTACTGGATTCAGATCATTTTTTTTCTATCAACAGTTTTCTAGACTTTGTTAACTTCTCTTTTCAGTTTTATTACCTGGCCAATTCATGCAAATGTATCATGTATACTGGAAAATAATATATATTTGATATCAGTGGATAAAGAGTTCTTTATGGATTTATTAGTTCAAGTATTTTACTGTTTCGTTTCAACCTTCTATGTGTGTTTAAAGTTTTCTGATTGATTTATTACTTTTTACAAACAATATATTAAAAAGCTATGATGTTAAGTACTTATTGGTACGTGATTTTTCCTTTTTATCATTATAATGTCTTTTTTATTCTTATCAATACTTTGTTTTTTATTAATATTAACATTCTATCCAAGATTTCTTTTGGTTGTTAGTATTTTCCTAGTAGATAATTTTCTTTGATATTAATGCTACTTTAAAGGTGTCTCTTATTAGAACCCTATGTAGGTGATTTGTTTCTGTTTTAGATTATAATGTATATTTCATTTTGAGAAACAAATTTTATTTATGGTAATTAATGCCATATTTTTACTTATTTGTGCCATGTATTTTATCATGCCTTGTCTTTGCGTACACTGCTTTCCTGCCTTCTGTTATGTGATCCAGGCTTCTTTATTCTTTTTGCTTTATTTACTATTTTGGAAGTTATACATTCTATTTTTGTGTTGATTTTCCTTAATATTGATATTTACCTTTATAATATTTAAAGTTAATTTGTATCTCTCTTCCTCTAGAACAATTTAGGGGCAGTTTAGAAAGTTTTAACTCCATCCTGCTGCATCCCCAACCAACCATATTCAATGTCAATTCTGCCTATTATGTTAATTCAATGTTGTTTTACATATTCTGCCTGAATTAGTTAATTATTATAAGTAAGTCAGTGCTTATTTATGTTTACCCACACGTTTATAACATTTTTTCTTATCATTGCTTCTTAATATTTGTTTCTTTCTTCTGGTGTAACTTCCTTTTTTCTGAAGTGTATCCTTTAGGAGTTCTTTGAGAGGGAGTCTATGAGTGTCAATGTTCTCCGTCTCTAACGTTTTGAGAATGTCTTATTTTATATGGACTGTTTTGTACTGATTTAGATGGGGATAACATTCTAGGCTGAGTTATTTCCCATGAGTATTTTAAAGCTATCATTTCCTTTTTTCTTGGCATCTATGGTTGCAGATCCTTACTCTGATTATAATTTCATGAGAGGTAATGTTTTTTCTTTAGATTACTTTTAATGTCTTATTTATATCTTTCAACTATTACAATGCCAAAAGAAGAAGTCTCTAACTGTAGGTTTTTCTGATTTATCCTGTTGAACTCAATACGCCCTTCCAGTGTTCTTTGAACGTTATCTCTGCCTTGTGTCCTGTAATGTCTTTTTGGGGATTCCTATTAGATGTATATTAGACCCACTCATTCTATCTTTCATGTCTCAACTTTTCATTTATAATTCTTATTTGTTTTTTGTTCAGTCTAACTTATTTTCTTGGATTTACTCCAATGAATCAATTCTCTCTTTAGCTATGCTTAATCCATTCAGCATAGCTGTTTAGCTCTTGAGATATTTATCCCATGTACCAAGGTCTTAATTTAGTAATTATACAGGGGTCTGGCACAAATAATGCCCGCTTTTAATTACAAAATCATGAACATGTAATTCTGTAACATAACAATATTATGCCCAAGCACACCCTCTGACATTTTAGGTGAAATGTTCAAATTGCTGTCCATCTTGTGTGAGACATTCACGCACCCTACTAACCACACTCAAGCAGGCCTCAATTCTGCTGGACCGGGTATTTTTTAGTTCTAAGAGGGAAGTACATCATCTTGTTTCATACAACTTGTTGACTTCTTTGTCTGTACTTTCTCTAAATAATTCATTAACTTCTAATGGGTAATAACTCTTAATTTTATATCTTTCTCCCAGTGCTTTTTCCTAAGTTTCTGACTTATATACCCAACTGCTTATATAACTTACATGTTTAATAGACATCTCGAATTTAAAATATCCAAAATGAAACTCTTCATTTTTCTTGGAAAACTGTAACCCCAAGTCTTCCACATCTCACTAAGTAATGTTACGATTCTCTCTGCAGATCTAGACAGTGCCTAAGATTTTATTTTAGATTCCTTTGTCTTCCTTTCATCTTATGACCAAATCTTAGCAAGCTTTAGTCTTTTAGCTTCTCTTTCTCTGTTTCAACAAAGCATTTTTGTCTTTCTCCTGGAAGATTGAATAGCCTCCTAAAATATATGTAGGTTGAATCATGTTGCTAACTTGCTCCAAATTCTTCAATGTCTTGCTCTTGAACTATACTTGAAGTAAAATTCTGATGATTTCATTTGGTTCAGGATTCTGCGTGGTCTGGCCCTTGCTCGCATCTTTTCTTATATATCTCTCCTCATGATGACATGTTCCTACCCTTCACCATCTTTTTTTACCTGTTTGTTAGGGTTTTTACTAGCTGTCCTTTGAACTATTCTCCTAGATCTTCACACAGTGGCTTCTTCTCAGTTTTAAATTTTCACCTTAAATGACGCTCCACAGTGACTCCTTTCTTGACCAGTGAATAAAAATATGCCCTTCCCCAGATCTTGTCCATATAATTTTTCTCTATCTAAACAGACCACTTCCTTCACAGAACCTACATTTTGTAATTGCTTATTCATTTATTTGTTAGTGTCTTTTACTTCAAACTTCAACTCTCACAAGGGCAAAGACATTTTGTAATTTTTCTCACCACTGTGCTCTCTGTATCTGGCATTGTGTTTGGTAGTTTGAGATTCATTCATTCTGCTTTCACTTGTACAACAAATATTCATTTAGTGCTTAGAGCCAGGCTCTGCTAAATGCTGAAGATATGACTCTGAGCCAAGACGGAAATGGCTCTTGGCCTTGCAGAGCTTGCAGTCTTGTGAGGAAGACAGGCGGTTGCAAAGAAGTGCAAGTGCTTTATTCAGGAAGCACAGGGTGCTCCGGCAGCACATACGATGGAAACCTATACCAATCTTGGGATTGGTGGGAGGGGCCAAAGAGAGTCTCCTGGAGGAAGCAGCTGAAGCTTGAGGAATCAATAGAAGCTTAACAGATGGAGTGTGAAGGGAAAATTGTGTAGGAGATAGAGGAAGCAGTATATACAAATTTTTGGAGGTGAAGGGAATCGTGGTTCAATTGAGGAAATTAACGGCATTTGGTGTGGCTGCAACAGTATGGCGTGAGGAGTGGTGAGAAGAAAGTTCGGAGAGGCATCATGCAGAATCTTAAGCCATGTTAAGAAATTTGAACATTCTCAAATAACACGAAGGAGGATTGAATGATTTTTCAGTGGTTGATATGTATGATTGTTTGTATTAAAAATCTCTGAGGATAAGTTACGCGGTGAAAGCAATGGGCAAGATATTATGGGATGAACAATTGAGTAATAAGCATTATCCTCAGATGGATAATGCAATTTAAAGAATGCTTATTTCATAAAATAGTTATTCACTGGTATTATGCACAAGTAATTGGCTCACTAAAATAAATTCCCATCTTTGTGGATTCACTCCCTGGGAATAAGAGTGAAGGAAGGGAGAAAGAAGAACAAGATTCGAGGAGCAGAGAGAGTGACAGTTATAAATTTATCAAAATATGAATTCAGGCTCATAACTGATGAATTTTCAGATTTAAGGTCTCAGTTTAAATGTCTGGCTTTGGCTCAATATCTTTACAGTTTAAAACATGTGGAAAGCCAACATTTAGTTGCATTAATAATGATAAGTCTCTATCGATGAAGTGAAACATGAAGGTAAGTTATTTGTTACCAGATTTCTTGTTATCCATCTGCCTCCTGTGATCATCACCCCCGTCTCCAGGCCACTGTGGCTGTCTCGGGGGTGGGGGGGGGCTGTGGAGGTGTAGGGAGGCCTGTAGAGGTTACTCTCCTACCCATGGCAAGGGATCCGGTTGCCGTAGCCAGGGGTGGTGATGACGATGGCAGCAGTAACACAGAGGAAGTGCCCAAGCAGTGACAGGCCTGGGACGTTGTTCTTCATGGGCTGAATTGGAAGTTAGAATTCTGTTATTACTTAGTAGTTACACAGTGCTTTATAGTTTGAAAGTCCTTTGTTGTTTACTACTTGTTTCAAAGTCACAGTAACACTTTGATGGGTAGGATAGTAACACTTTGAGCTCCTGTGCTTTCATTTGCTTTACTTCTGTGTTTCCCCTTGGTGTTAGGTTGGTTCCCTCTTACATCATTGCATTTATAGCAATATCCCTCAATACTACTAATTTGTCATTTCTAATCTTCTGTGGTCTAGGGAACCAAATATTCAAGTTTCTTGTAAATAAGTTGGCAGTATAATCGAACGAGATTGAAATGAGAGTCTAGCTATCTGTTCTAAGGTTATAGAGCATGGTTGTAGGACTTTGATGAATTTCTTCCTCTTTATTTTCTTCATCTACTTACCGTAGACCTACCATATGCTTCAATGAAGCTAAATTATATGCAAACTTGTCCTGTTAGCTCTTAGGGTCATCCTTTCCATATATGGTATATTTTCAGCCAAAGACATTCTTTTTCCATTCCTTGAGAACCTAATTGCTATTCACTATCAGTACTCAGTTCGAGCATCATTTAATCGGGAAATATGAGTTTCTGACTCTCCCTGTCCTCCAAACTCCAAAAGCTGGATGAGGCAGGGGGCACCAGCTGTGGTCTTTCATTTCAGTGCCCTGCACAGTGCCTGCCACAAAGGAAGTGATTGTTAATGTTTGCTGAACGGCCACATGTCTTGAACTGAATAGGCATGTAGTACGAAATGATGTGTAGAGCTAAGTGTAAAGTGAATCAATGGACAAATAGAGGGTATTGCCCTCTATTTGCTCTTTCAGTTGACCAGGTGCTTTTCCCATGTAAGGCTCTACTGAGGCTCGTTCAGTTGACAGATGTCCCTGTGTTAGCTGGGAGCCGATCAATCATCAATACAATTTTTGATATTTTAATGAGCTGCTAATCACTAACAATTATTTATTTTTGCTATTATTTATTTGAGTAGTTATCATTGTTATTCCTTCTAGCACTATTTATTATTTTATTTCATTTCTTCTATGTATACTGTGCTTGCTTTTATCATGCTAAGAGAGAGTTTAAGTTGTTTTTGCATGAGTGTTAGTACATGGTGACTCAAAAAGGGACTTACTCAAATAAGATCTTGGTGTTCAGACTCCCTGATGGATGCTTAATATGCTGGGTCTCGTTTCTCCTCTGGGACTAAAGTTATGGGATCAGAATGTGAAATAAACTTAACCCTACATTATGTGCTGTCTCTGTGTTTTAATCAGAAGCCTACAATCCCTGCAGACTTTGCTTCTGCAAGTCACTGATTTTGAACTCTGCCGTTGTGGCTGATTGCTCATGTAATATTAAACCCTAGTTGAGCCTTAATTTCAAGAAATATGAATCAAACTCTGTAAATGAGAATTTCAAGAACTTCTGAACTATGGAAAGTGGGTTTTTTTTACAGTTGCTGAAATATACAAGCAACGAACAGTTTCTGATACATGTTTTTGAATTCACTTGTCATAGTTTAAAAATGAACAGGAATTATTAGCGTCCAGTATACTATCCCACACATTTCATTTTCTGTCATAATATCTCCGTTTGGATGTCTGCTGAGAATCTCAAACAATGCCACAACTCTTAGTTTTGATCTTTCCTCGCTCAACCTATTCTCCCCAAATCTTACATCTCAATAAGTCATCAACAGTCACCAGTTGCTCAGTCCCCCAATGGGGAAGTCATTTTTAATTTCTTTCTTTTCCGTTTCTCATCAGCTAGTTCTATTATTTGCCCTCCGAAAAAATATCCGAGCCTTCCTTTTTCTTTCCAGTTCTTCTGCTGCAAGATTGGAGTCAGTCAGTAACATTTCTCTGCCGGCTGCCACAACAGGCCTCCCTTTAACTGCTCTCCCGCATCCCAGGCAGTCAGTCCAGCTCTGGAGTGTGCGCTTCTGACCACTTCCGTTTGCTGCCTCTTGTCTCTTTCTCACTGGACTTAGAATAAAACCCAAACTCCTTATCATAGCCATTGGCCTTGGCATTATAAGTCCATTGGAAGCTTCTGTGAGAAATTTTAGTGAAGTTGTGCAAATGGATGGCATTCTGCTAAGAGTGGAGGACCCGGTGGCAGTTAGAAATTGTTAATAGTAAGCCATTACCTTCAGGTATTGTTTTGTAAAGAGGAGGAGAGAGGTAGGAGAGCAACAAGAGAGATCCAAAGGAATAAAAGAGGTCTTTTTAATTAAAAAGGAGACTTGAACAAACTAAGATAAGGAAGGAGACAGAATGGAAAAGCTTGAAATATAGGATGAAAGAGATGACCGAACGGTGACTTTGCAGGAACCAGAAGAGGTGGTGGGTTTAGCCTGAGGGACTGCACTAGGTATCTACTGTTGTGTAACAAATCACCCTAAAATTTAGCAGCTTAACATGATAAACATTTATAATTGCACACAATTTTCTGAGGGTCAGGAATCTGGGTGCTGCTAGTTGAGTAGCTCTGACTCAAGATCTCTTGGGACGTTGCGGTGAGGCTGTTGGCCAGAGTCAGTCTCCGAACTGGACTGGAGCTGGAGCAGCTACTTCCAGACTGTTGGCCAGAAGCTGGAGTTCCTTGGCACACGGGCCTCCCCATAGGGCTGCTGATGACAAGGTTTCATCTATAGTAAGTGATCCAAGAGAGAACAAGAGAATAAGGGCCCAAGACAGAAGCTGTAGGGCCATTTATAATCTAATGTTGGAGGAATGCCATCACTTACCATCACTTCTGTCATATTCGATTGTTCATACAGATTTATTCTGGTGTCATTGGGGAAGACACTACACATGGGTGTGACTACCAGGAGGTGGGGATCCTTGAAGCCCATCTTAGAGGTCAGTTACCACAGAACTCAAAAAGAAAATCTTCGCTCTGTGAAAAGAAATGTGAGAGAAAGGAGAAGAAGATGACGGACAGGCTGGCTTATGGCTTCAGTTTTTCTCAGTGAAGGGGGAGGCAAAGTCATTTTCTGAGGGGGGATGAGAGAGTTTGGAGTGGAAGTTTGAGGTTTGGAATTCCGGAGAATTGGAAAAGTGGCCCTTTTTGGGTGCATCAGCAGAATGGTGAGGGAGAACTGAGAGCTCAGCCGAGGTGGGAAATCGAAACCAGTCTGTCCGGTTGTGTGATTTTCTCACTCAGCGATAGTGCGGCAGGAAGGGCGGTGCTGGATGAATGGTGTAATCCAGAATGGAGCTTCGTGAAAGTATGAGGCCCAGACAAAAAGAGACAAGACAACTGTGTACAACGTGGGGCGAGTGATTGAGATAGTCTTTCATGGGACTGGAAGAAAGGACCTGAAACCAAAGGAAGCTGAAAGATGTGAGAATGTGGATGGCGTCAAGGAACTCGAGATTTTGATATGGTTGAAGTAGAGGTTAAACCAGAGCGAGGGAAGGAGAGCTGGGTGCAGGAGGTGAAGGTCAGCGATGCCTGTGGAGTTTCCGACATTCCCTGTAACGGATGCAGGGAAATGTTTTGGAGAAATGAACTAGATTTATAAAAACCTAGATTTGCTTTTCCATACAAAGCGGAATAATTGGTTAATCAGAAACACATATTTGTTGAGGTGTTACTGCATGTTCATAAAGGCGTGAGGTGTTTTGGGTGGTAAACTCAATTAAAGGATACTTCCACTGAAGTCTCCACTGCATGGTGTTGTGATTTACCGAAGGATTTTTTACCTTATGAAAAAAATCTATCACAGGTTTTTTGAATAACATGAAATAATACACATCTTTCTATATGGGCATATCATGATAGACTGTAAAATACACAAATGGTGTGATACATCAACTTAAACAAATATCTTGTGTAAGCGTTCTTCCTCAGTGTTCACAGTTTAGAAAACATTTCATAAAATTACCTTCTTAAAATAAATTGTTAGCAACTGTATAGTACAGTTAGTTCTCGAAGTGCGGTCCCTGACTAGCAGTACGGACCCCTCCGGAGCACTTGTTGGAAATCCAAATTCTGCGGTTCCACCTGAGATCCACCGTATTAGAAACTGAGCGTGGGGTGCAGCAATCTGTGTTTTAAAAACCTCTTTAGAGGTTTTGACACCCTCTGAGGTTTGAAAACTAGCACAGAAGATATTAAAGCAATAATAAGACAAAACTAAAACAAAAGCTAGATAGGAAGACTCTGCCTTCTTTGGGTTTTTCTTTCTACTGCAGAATGGTTGACTAAGCTATTTTTCACTTTGTCACAAGTAGCTCAGTGAGAACAGCACTGTTTTAGTGTTTTACTTACTGGTATATTCCCAGACTTATCTAGTCAGCTTCTTATAATTTCCTCACAAACACTTTTTACTAAAATGTCATGCTGTAAAGTCCAGAAAGAGTAAAATCCTATTCTGTAAGAAATAATGTCTCTCTATAAGGATTGTTTATAATAGTTCATATTAAAATTCAGGGCTTTTTTCTAGATAGATTTGGCCATTTTATAGGCCACAGACAATTCATTTACCCATGTTTAGCCCATAAATCATAGTTTAAAGTAGTTATAATCCAACTACTCTATTATTAACCACTCACTATTTTGATAGTAGCCACTATTTGAATGTACTGTTCTACACATTGTTGCTATACACACTATTAAAAAAACAACAACTCCATATAAGTAAAAAATTAGTTTGTCAAATTTCAGTTTTCTAAAATAGAGAAATATTTATTTAGCACTGTTGAGGAAGGAGGTCGTCCATGCAAATGAATTTTCTAGGAACCTGACTTATATTTGTGTATCTATAGCTATTTTTCAATTTATATCAATAAAATCGAAAGATTATTTGGTAAATTACCTGTTTGATTTTTCACCATTGAAGCTCCTTTTTGAATACATTTTATAATATTCTTTTACTCTACTTAAACAAATGTTCATTGAACACCGGCTATTTTCATAAAGTGTACTGAGTCGTGAGATGGATAAAAAGATGAATGAGAGATGGTGCTAAGCGGGTGCCACAGAGGACCCCTGAATTCTTGCCCTCCCAGGGTGCACTGAACCTACAGAGGCTAGTTCAGTGACGCCTACCCGTGGGGAAGGAGGGTGTGGAGAAAACACCCTCAGTAAAACAGGTAGGGGATGCTGAGACACACTCTTGCCATAGACCCTGCCTTCCACACAGCACCTCACAATCAGGACGGAACCCCCAACTCCCAGCTCCCTCCTGAGAAAGGAGGGGTTTAGAGCACATGTACTGCCCCACCTTTTAGGTACACACTATCCTTGTAGGTGTTGCCCGTAGTGCTTTGAACTCATTACCGTTCATTTTACATGTAAAATATTCTCAGTTGAGAGGATTTATCCCTAACTTTTCCCCCTGAAGGGCATGGCAGTGTTCCCTCTCTAGCAGCCAGTCTGAAGTGCAGAACCAAAGCCGCCTGACGACTGCGCTGGGTTTATATGTGCAGAATGTCAACTGCTTGCATTACTGATCTTGCAGGGCCACAGTTGGGTTTTCGCAGGGGATATTTCCCAGTAGATAGTATTCCGCATTAATAACATTCAAAGAAGCTACCCTCTTTATCTGAGTAGCTTCAGTCCTCTTTCCTCCCCCTTGAATTAACATTAGCTCCAGATAACCCAATTTTCTTGAATGACTCCAAACATTTTGCAGAGCTTCTTAATTTTTGCGAATTTGCATTATCAGTAAGACCTGCTGGACCTCAAACGGAAATGGCAAATGTGATGCTTCAGGAAAGCTAGGAAAAGCCAAAGTTCAATTCTTTTATCACTAAAGAAAATGAACCTATTCTAGATATTGTCAGGGGTGAGCAGATACTGTCAGTGGTGAGGTAAAAGAGAAATGAACTAGGGAATTAGAATTTAAAATTCACAGCATGAACCTGAGTATTAAAGAATAAGTCATACATTGACCCTTTTGGTGTTTAACAGAGAGAAGCATTCAATTAGCATCTCATTAAAAATTACAAATCAGATAGGATTTCTATTTCTATTTTTTCCAATAAAAATCTTTTACCAAATTACCTTTGAGTTATCAATTTAAGAAATTCTAGTACATTCTCCAAATTTATAACATGATATATAATAAGTTTCTTATTTACAAGGGCTCTAAGAAGTGATTATAAGGGATTAGTAAATATAAAACTAGTTTGTTGGAGAAGTTACTTAGCTTTAATCAATGGTAATAGAAATATTTTAACCTACTTTTAGCTCATAAACATGGTTGCTTCATGAAGTACATTTGTTTTTCATGAGGTACTTTTTAAATACATATATTAAATTTTAAAAGCCATGTTCCTTATGTCTTTTTTTTCTTTTGTTTCCTCTATTTTTTAAATAAAAATAAGAGATGATTTAGGGATCGTAGAAGTTTTTCTAAATAATTTGGTGGTAAAACAAGTTATTCTTGTAATCTCAATGTTTGTTTCTGTGTTTACAACTTGTTACCATTAATAAACTGATAAATACTGTAATTCTATATTTAAGTTGTTTGAATTTAGATACATTTAAAATATTCAATGTTGGTATTTATATTTTTATTATTATGGTTATGCTGCTACTTATATTATTTACTCTATTTGGGGATAAATTTCATTGAAACTTACTTTTGAGTGCCTTAGCATAATTCTTTGTTAATTGATAGTAATACAATGTAATAAACAAATCAGTTCACCTTACTTCATTAAAGCCTAAGAGTTGCTTCTCACTCATCTTGGGCATCACATAGCTTATGGACATTGAAATAGTATTTTTTAAAGAGAAAACGACCTGGTTTTGTTGAATAACCCCTGGAGGTCTATTTTTCTCTGTTTTTGTTCTTGCGGTTTCATATTTTTGTATGCCTGGTTATCTCTGAATGCCTGGTTATTTTCGATTGTATCTAGACTTTATATTAAAAAATTATTTGTGGGAATAACTTGACGTCTAGGATGAAGATCTCTTTGTTAGAGAGAATTTGCTTTTGCCAGTAACCGGAGGGCACTAGTAACCGAAGATCACTGTAATTCAATTTTAGAAACCGAGATTTTTTTCCTGGGCCATCTAGGAGATTTAAAGATGAAGTTTAGTCCCTGTGTGGGCTGGCGTACTGACAATTTTCTCTTAGGCAGACGATGTAGGTCTTCGGGATTCCAACCCCAAACGCTGATGATACATGTGAGTTCCTGCACGTGGGAGGCTGGGCTCCGCGTTCGGTCCCACTAGGAGCAGAGACTGTCTACACGGCTGCTTCAGGGTCAGCAGCCTCTTCTGGGATTTGTCCTAAGGCAGAAGTAATTCAAAGGAGAAACTCACTTCTCTGGATTTTTAGTTATTTTCACTGTTTTGTTAAGTCTTTGACTCCTGATATCAGATGTTTTTGTATTTCATTTAACTTTTTAGTTATCCTCAGCAAAGGGATTGGTTCCAGTGACTGCATTCTCCATTACTAGAACTAACACCAACCTTTCCTCCTTTATTTAAAAAAAATGTTTATAATTTTCAAACTAATAATCATCATTACAGAAAAATTTAAAGTAACTAAAAATAGAAAAATAGAAAATCTCTCATAGACTCACTCCTTAATTGAATTTTTGTATATTTCTTTCTAATCTGTTGTCCATAATTTTTTATATTATATTGTTTATATTATGTTGCATTCTGTATATTTTAATATCTTTAAAAAATGTAACAAATACTATATACATTTCCATGCTATTATATATAGTTATATAGTTAATTTGCATATGCATAATCTACTTATTAAATATATTTCAATTTATAGAACCATTGTCTTAGGTTTTATCATTCAGGTTGTATTTGGTTTTCACTATTATATAAAAGAATTATGCTTGAGTTATCATGTTTCAAAATTAGGGTTATTAATTTAGGATGTACTCTTAGAATTGCTGGCTCAAGGGCATGGGCATTTTTAAGGCTTCGGAAACATATTGCTGAATTCCCTTCCCGAAGACAAGTTACTTTTCCACTCCCTCTTCATGTTCTCACTACTCTGCCACACTGTTTTTGGGTCAAACTTGTTTTTAACATTTGTGTCCAGAGAAACATTGCTTTTAGGATAGTCTAATATAATTAAGAGCGGTATTGAAAGACTATTTAATGTTGACCACAGTGTGACTGTGACTGTAATGGAATGGTGTTTCCCAGTCAGGAAGGAGTTAGAAGTTACAGCTGCTCGCAGTGGTAGTTTCGTGATGACCCTCTGGGTGCCACTTTGTGTAGGACGTGTTGTGCGCTTGCAGTGTAACTGACTTGGATTTTGGCAAAGTTCAGAATTCCAGTTTCTTTTTAGCA
Source organism: Carollia perspicillata (assembly GCA_004027735.1). Classification (NCBI taxonomy): domain Eukaryota; kingdom Metazoa; phylum Chordata; class Mammalia; order Chiroptera; family Phyllostomidae; genus Carollia; species Carollia perspicillata. The sequence goes on along the minus strand of PVKM010026974.1, from coordinate 945 downwards.
ATAATTATCATGTTTTTGTATTTCCATATTTTTGGCTTTTTTTACTTAATCGAATTGAGAAGAAAACTTAAGTAGGAGATCTGCTCTTTCTGAGCCACGTGATAGGGGAGAAATCATTTCTTCCTTCTGATCCTTAGTTTCCTACTTTGTAAAGCAGAGATGCACTGAGTGATCTTGTGCTTATAGGTTTCCGGTGCTGCTTAGACGTGGGCAGATCACCAAACCCTCTTGTGACCCTATCTGAGGGGGAAAAACTCATAAATATCTCAACAGCAATTATGACAGGAATATTGGTAGTATTTCCTTTACAAAAATACGAAATTAATGTATCTTAAGTATGATGAAGGTGTCTTAAACTTTTAAGAAGGGGGCAATATTTCATTAAAAATAAAGGTAAGCAAAGCTATTTGAAAAATGCCTTACTGAAAAAAATGCAGTTTCAGGCACGCTAATTATTAAAGTGAAGATTATAAAGTTATGGTGCTGAATTGAATGGCAGATCTAAAAGTCATGACATTTTTGTCTGATGTGCGGGGGCTAATTTACATGTAAATACAGGCCCTGGAGTATTCCCTGGACATTCAAGGACTGTCTTAACGGCTTAGACCGGGAAATCAGCGTGTGTTTCTGCTTAACATTATGCTCAAAACCACTCTGTGAAACGTATTTTAATATGAATATCTTGAAGAATAAAAGGAAGAGGCACAATAATTTGGGAAACTCTCTGGTTAAAGTTGGATCTAAAAATGTTGGGGTATGTAAAATTAATTTTTACTAGAGTTGCTTTTTTATATCAACTCTGGAGTTTTGTAGGAGAATTGGCAGCGGGCAGAAGAACACCAGAATTTTATGCTGCTCTGGGGAGTTCCGAAGCTCTTTGTCTGCTTTGAAGCAGCAGATGAATATGTTCCCGTATCCACCCCCTGGATATGGGAACATGATTTC
>PVKM010026973.1:0-19034 GCA_004027735.1 Carollia perspicillata | reverse complement strand
TGGGGGCGGTGGTGGTGGTGGTGGTGTGTGGGGGGGTCTCGCCCCCGAAGTGCAGAGCCTGCGCCCGGCAGCCCCCGGAGCACGTGGCGGTACTTTTGCCCGTCAGCCCGGAGCCCCGGGGCAGGGCGCCCTGAGATTTACACGCGCCGGCGAGGGTCGCGCCGCAAGTCAGAGCGGCCCCGCGCGCCACCCCGCCGGACTTCCCTCCCGTGCGCCACTTCTCAGCACCGTCCTTTTTTCTCGCCTGATTTCCCTTCACTCCGTTCTAGTTCGGTCTCCAGAGGGTCAAAGCAGTTTATGACACTGCTCGAGCCCCCAACCGGAACCACACGAGCACTAAAATGAAACAAAGCAAAGCAAAACAAAACAAACCTCTTTCTATCTGCAAAGGGGAAGCCCTCCGGGGACAGGCGGGGGTGTCCCCGGCAGGCTTTGAGAGCATCTTGTTTTACAGTTCGCAGAGGGATAACCTTGATGCTTCAGGTGTGAGCTCCCCCTGGAAACGGAAGGAGACATGACTCCAGTCACCGTCCGTACTTCATTGTGTGGGGAGGTCGCAGGTGTTTGGGCTGCTGCTGTCCTCAGCCCTTCTCCCTGAGCGCACGTGACAGGGACGCGCGGCTGAGGAAACTTAGTTTCCCCGAGCCCTCCTGCGGAGAGGGCGTGCGTGGTCGCAGGGCGACGCCTTGGGGTCAAGGACGTGAAGAAATGTAATTAAGAGTCCCAGCTCGCTGTCGGCCTGTCGCACTGCGGTCTGCCCTCCCACCCTCACCGCCTGACCTCGTCCAGTGCGGGTCTGACCTCTGTGAGGCCTCGGGAATCGGGACTCACTGTCTCTAAGTCGTGGAGCCCCCCTGACGCTCCGCTGGCCCAGCCAGGGAGGACTGCAAGGCCGAGGTGCCGTCCTCGGGCACCTCAGAGTCAGGGGCCGGGCCCCAGTCTAAGCCTAGGCCCCGGTGAGCGACTTTCGCCCAGGAGCTCCCCGGCGGCAGGGCCCCGGGGCTTTCCTGAAGGCCTGCCGACTTCCCGGGTCCTGAGGTGCCTGTGACACCTCAGGTGGGTCCCGTAAGCGCTGGGATCAGCGTTGTCCTCGGCGTCGCCGAGGGCAGCCAGGAGGCACCGTCCCTTCCGCAGTCGAGGGCCCTTTCCCCTGGGTGTCTCCTCACGCTCCTCGCCCCAGAAGGGCGCTCCTTTTTGAACGAACTCTGAGCTGTGCGTATCAAACGGTCTTGTAAGGTCCCCGGGACCCTTCCACTCCTTCCATCGAGGCCCCGGCCTTCCGGCCTGAGGGAGCAACTCCCGGAAGCGAGGCCCACATCCGGGCACCGAGCCTCGCTGGCGAGGCCGCCTGCGGACGCTCGACACAAGGGTGGCTCCACGCGCCCTGAAGGGCCCGGGTGCGGGGCTGGGCCACTGGGACCTCGTCTGACCGCAGGAGCCGTGCTCCGGCTGGCGCATAAGGCCCCTACCCCGGGAGTGAGCGGAGTGACCAAGTCCCAGGCCTGCGCGGGGGACGATTCATTAAGGAAGCCAGGCCCCACCGGGGGGTGGCGCACGCTCCCCGAACCCCCGGCCCTCGCCCTCGGTGGGTGCCGGCAGTTTGTGTCCCCTCAGGTCGGAGCCGCAAACACCTTTGGAACGCCAGGAGGAGTGTGAGGCGGCCTCCGCCAGACGCTGGGAGGTCCCGAGACCCGCCGTCGAAGGTCGAAGGAACGCCTTTTGCCCGTCCGCCCCAGTAGCCCTCTCTCCCCTCTCTGGCCGGAGCGCTCTAAGCCTGGCTCTCTTCGGGCTGCCCCCCAGTCCGCCCAGCCTGGAGCGGCCAGTCCACGTTAGGCCGAGGCGGGTGGGTGGCAGGGCCTGGGGGCGGCTGCGACACCTCAACTCCGGTGTTCTAGTGTAAGGAGGAACTGGGTCTTAGGAAGCTGAAAGTGTGTGCGAGCTGACTTTGTGGCGTTAGGCATTTTTGAAAACACCCATCAGCAAAGCGGGAACAGCACAGAGAAAGTGCTGTGCAGTCCATAAAAAAATGTTGGGGAGAAGAGTTTTCGGAGAGATTGTTTTATAATCTCTCAAGTTAGAAAGTTGGCGTGCGTCTCACCAGCAGCACACTGAACCGTGTCTTCCTTCAGACAGGCACTGCGAAGCGGAAATACCACCACTCTCCAGCCAAACTTGTGAGGGCTGATTGCAGGGGGACTGGTGCTCCAGATGTTGCACTAGAGGCGCTGCGAGTGTGAGCAGGTAATGTGGAGAAGAGTGACATTGTTAACAGAAAGCATCTAATTAACAATGACTTCATTTGATTGGAAGGATGAAAAAGCCTTTTTAAATCAATCCAGATTCACTGGCCTAAGCTCAGCCAATTTATGAATATGGAGCCTGACTGAGGTCTGCTTTCTTTCAAAGATGTCATCTTAGGGGTAATAGCATAGGTGAAGTCATTTGGTTACACTGTGGAAACTTTTATAGTGCCTTCCTTGGGAATTTAATTCAGTGCTTCTTCATTTTATTAGGAACAGACTGACTCCATCAACTGTGCTCTCCCTGTTTAGAGGCAGGACTGCTTGAAGCAATTAGGTTCACCAATTAGCATAGTTTTACTGACCCTAGCAGCAGCACCGCTTCTTAGATTGTCCATTTCTTCAAAGTCAGGGAAAAGCTGGAGCACAACATGCTTCCCAGGTGTCCAGGTTGGGGAAATAAGCCCACAAACAGGGTAGCACAGCAGCGCAAAAAGCTTCCTAATAGTCCCCAAGTGTTTGTTTCAGCAAATTCAGGTGGATTTTTCTTCCTTTTTCTGATTCCGGACTCTGTAATACCTCCTTACTTCGATATGGCCTTTAACGCCTCTCTCCTGTGGTTGTACTTTTGGCAGAATGGCTTTTGAGAAAGTGAATTTTCTTCCTTCTTTTCTGCCTGCCTGTATGGTAATGATGCTGTAGATAATGTTTTGAAAATGTACCTTCAAGACTTTGCTGCAGTCTCTTCACTGACACCTCAGTCATTTGGTAGCCAACATCTTGAGTACAGCAAAGTGTTTGGAGCCTGAAGTAGTCTGGGAAAGAAGGGGCTTTACTTTTGCCACTGTACTGGGTAGTGAAGGGATTACATTTACATAGCTATTTAGTCACTCTCTCCCCTAAAACATATATTCCCTTCTAAGAGTTCACTAGATGAAATTGTTGACAGTTCATCAGTAGCAGCAATAATGTAATACCTCTAACCTTATTAAATCAATAAATACTAGATCCATGCATTGGATTAAAAATGCTTCTGCATGGTCAGGAATTGCAATCATATGGCCATGGACCTCAGAATTGAAGATGCTACTCAAAAATTGTCTAGTTGGCATTTATTTAACCTTCTTTTTCTGTTTTGGGTCTGTGATTAGATATTCAGAGCTAACATTTCAGGGACCATTGTGATAGATTGTTTGTTTACTTTCTGAAAATCCTTTTCTTTCACTACTCCTCACATTTAAGCATGAAAATGATGTGTGCATTTAGCAGTAGCAATGCACTGTGACTTTATAGTTCTTGTCATTCATTTTCATCCAGGGAATATACTTCCATTCAGTATACATTACTCTAGTGAGATATACTCAAGATGCATACATTTCTACAGAACCATGACTAAATTTAGATGCATATGTTTTTGTATATGTGTAAATAAATATACTCAGTGTGAGCGTATGACTGTACATTGATTATAAGCTTTTTTAAAAAAGAAACCACATAAATTTATCTCTCAGCACTGTTAATTGTAATTGTAAGCCAAAGTACTATTTGCTGTTTTAAAACAAGTTATTTATAATCTGATTTCCTTATTGAAATTTATTCCACAAGAGAAGAAATTAAAAATTTTCAAGTCTTTAAACTTAACAGAGTACTTAGGAAGTTATACATCTCTTAAATGATTACATTTTATGTGTGAAAAAAATACCTCAAATGTGGTTTACCAGAAATTGGTCAGTTTTAGATTAGTAGGTAAATTTACAGTTAGTCCCTACTGAAAACAGGGAATGTGTTTAATGCCTGGAAGTTTAGTGGAAAAAGTAATATTACTGTAGCCAGATATTTGTTCATACTGATTAATGATGCTAATTATTTAAAAACATGCACCCCCAATTGATGTCAGAAAGCATATACGGTACTGAATTCTAAGATATAGTCATTGGGCATTGGGCCTTTCAAACTGTGAAAGAAAAAAATCTGTATTTGACGAAATAGGCAATCAACTGAAATCTATCCCCTTTAAATAAACTGATTTCTCAGTATTTTCCCACTGTTGGTGTAAGTTGTTGTCTGTGATGTCCCCTAGGGCTCTTTCCTCTGCTCTCTGATTTGGTATATAAAAGCAGCTCTGAATGATGGATTACTGTGTCATTGCAGCCTGCGAAGGATTAATTTGTTTCATTGATTTCTCTTTAGGCAGATTGCCAGAATTTGCTGCTTCCCACCTTTCCTTAAGACTTCTAGAAGTAATAGACAGTAATAGCCTAAGACAAATCAGCTCCTTCTCGTAAAAATACAATCATGAAACTAGGAGTCTTATGAAAGCTATATCAAACTTTTTATTGGCAAACTGGGAGAACAATTAATAGGCTATTTCATTTGCTTTAGAAATATTTTTAATTGAAAAGTTTCCTTGACATGGTGACTTAAAACACATCATATTAATAGCTCTTAAGTAAACATTACTAATGCCTGTCCTATTCAAATTTTCTCTAATTTGTAAGGATCCTGTTTACTCAGGATAAAAAAGGTTGTCTATGTAATTTACAAATACTTTTCTTTCTATGCCAGATTTTAGAATCAAATAACATGCCATTGTAACTTTAAGCCAATTTACCAGAATATTTATAGGATTATTTGATCCAAAGAATTTTTAGAAACTTTGGACAAGGACAGTGTGTTAGAGCATAGAAATGGAATTGTGTAATTGTTGAAAGAAACAATAACATTTTATAATTAAAAAAGTAGTATCTGCTCATAATAGAGAATTTTCAAAAATTAAAATGACATTTTGTGTATTTTCTCTAAACCTTTTTCCTCTAAGTGTTTATGTTTTTGTATATCATATATTTATAAAAATTGTAGTTAGCACTTCATATTCTGCTATTTTTCAGTTGACATAGTACAATGAAAATTTTCCTGTATAATTAAAATTATTATTAAAGTCATTTATATTGGCAGTAAAATGTTTTAACATATGTACTTTAATTAATCATCATTGTAATATTGGCGAGTTAGATTTTTAATTTTCCATTATAAATAAAGTTATGATGAATAACATTTAAAATAAATCTTTAATCATCCCTTTAGTTATTTCCTTATGATATATTATTAGAATAGAAATTACTTGGACTGAGGGTATAGACTGTTTTTGAAGTTTCTTTGTATCGATTACTAAATTGTTTTCCAGAAAAGTTCTTCCAGTGTACACTGGTGCTGTTTTAAAAGATTTGTCTGTGGAGCCAGTGTTCTAATTCATGTTATATGAGCAAATAAGACAGAACAACAGTCTTTTCCTTGTGTTCTAAAAGTAGTGGCAGCATTTTGCATATACTTAGTTTCTCAGAAGTATTTTCCCAAATGCAGATGTGAAATAGGCTGGTTATACAAATCTATTTGATTCCCTTCTGTGGTGCTGAAAATTATATTGATTTAATGATCTCAAGTTATACTTTTTATGCAATTAGTTGTGTAGTAAAAACTAATATTGTCATGTGCTAATGTCTTTTTTCCTCTATTGTGCTATGGTAGCAGTCCATGCAATATCAGCAAGTTTATGCTTTTCCTGTGCATTGCTGAAAGGAAAAAGGAACATCTGTTTCCATTATATATCTGCATCATAATGATAACAATTAAATAGCTATTATGGTATTATACAGTAAATATATTTTTGCTGAATGACCTATACTTTCTTGTTTGAAGATTTCAGAGATTTCAGAGGCATCTAGGTTTTACAGGTAGTTTCATGTACCCTTTAGAGGTAGAAAAGCCTTTACTTACTTTAGGTAAATCGTTGCAGTTTCGTTTTGTCTTGGTAAAAACAAATAGACAAACAAACAAAGAACCCTGAGGCTTGAATACTAGGCTCTCAGATAAGACTCTTGAATATATTTCTCTTAGACATATGTTTAGAGTATAAATTATTAGTATTTCTCTCAATATTCTTAAATGAGTTAATCATGGTGCTAATGATACAGTTCATTTTGTGTTTTGTGACATTTGTGTACTGTTTATATTTTACTAAGCTGCAAAACTGGTGATGTGTGTGTGTATTTACAGACTATTTCACTCTTTTTTTTTTCTTGTATTGGGGGGACATAGTGATATTTACCTTTTAAACTCAGCAGGAGAATGTTTAAAACCACACTATCTCCATTGACCTTTAAAATTTTAGAGAAGTCTTTTGGTTAATGTTTTGGTGGTTATTTAAAAAATTACTATAAAGTATTTCAAGCAAAAAATCATGTATATATATTATGTATATAACTCCATGTACTCCAAACTGGATTTGAGAAATAAAATGTTATCAGTACAACTGAAGCTCTTCCTGAAAAGATGATCATTATCCTACATCTGATTATTATAACCCTTTTTGCTTTGTAAGTCCTTTTTTCACATGGTCTAAAAATTTGACTTTAAGTGACTTGTCCTGTTAAATGACTGGGTATATTTCTCTGCTTTCCTGTCCTCATCTGTGAAGTTGAGAATAGGTCTGTGTGTTTTCCGATAGTCTTCTAGCCATAATTTTTAAATGGGTTTTGATCATCTCTTGTTTTCCATATGAAACAAAATGGGAAAAAAAAACAAAAACCCAAATGAAAAACAAAGAGGCTCAGAGAGGTTAAATAACTTGCCAAAAATATAGTAAATCACAGACCTGTTAATAAAACTCAGTTCTCTTCACTTCAACTCAAACACTCTTTTCTTCAGTTCATAGTGTCATCTTTGGGGTACTAGCTGACTGGCTACTGTTCTAGACTGTGATTAAAGACTATCCAGAGGGTGTGTGATTTGGTGATTGTGTATGCAAGAAAGGGTTCTCTCTTAGAAAATCTTTTCTGTGGGTAAAACCATTAGAGTCACATCAGTCTGGACGTTTTGTATACAAGAATGCTGTGTGTCCTGCAGTGACTGTGGTTCTCTTTTATTTTCCGGACTTTCCAGGAAAGAATGATAGTTCGGGTATAATGAGGCTTTCTTCAGGCACCTTACCTTACAGTGAATTTTCTGATCTCTTCATGGTAACTGGACCAGGAAAATAGGGATGGACAAAATTATACATGCCTCTTTATCTGTATGTATATCTAAATTTCAACATATTTTGGCAGTCAGGAGTTTAATAAATTACTTCTTTTCTTTTCAGTGTCTTTTTCTATGGTCAAATAACAAACCACTTTCTATTTGAAAATTAGTTTGTTTTTTGTTTCTATTTAGCAGCCAACTTACCAGAAAGTAACTTAAAGTGAAAGTGACACAAATAGAATAATGTGGAAACGTATTTTTAAAATCTCCTTGGAAAAAAATCCCCATTCTAAAAATGGCAACTTAGAATTACATGCATGTAAGTTCTCTTTCAGGTTTTCACTCTTAACAAAATTTAATTCATTCTTAGTCGAGATGAGTAAGCTTGACTCATAATATTCACAAAGTACCATGCCTCTTCTATGAAAAAAATAGCATTATAACTAGAGGTGGAGTTATGTATCTTATTGTAAAACCATCTTTTCTAAAATCTGTTGCTTCAAGACCAGAAAGTTGGTTTATAAATTATTTACTTCCTTCAGTAAATACATACTTGGAAACTTGTAATAGTAGGATCATTTTTTTCTTTTTTTAAGGCAGATGAAACTACTAATAGTAGCTTTGTCAATGCTATAAATATTCTCAGGGTAGCTGTGTTTTAACAAGCAAACCAGATAACATTTTTTTCTGAATATTTTAGGTCAGTTATTTTATGTGTTCAGCAGCTTCTAGTAGGAATATTTCCCTAGTATTATTAGGTTGAGGAGGGGAGACCCAATGTAATCAGATACCAACATTCAGGTACCCCTTATATTTAGCCAAAATTATTGGCTTCTTTGCTTATACTCACTAAATATGATTTCTTTCATTTCTTTTGCATTTTTATCTAGAGGGAAAGGTGTGTGTATTGTAAATATTTCAAAAAGGTAATTCTTGTCCAGTTGAAAGTTCTGGTGAACATCTATAATACGTAATATAAGGAATTTTCTGCATTGGTTAATTTTCCCCATGTTGCTGTAGCAAGTTTGTGAAATTCAAGAGAAAAATCTGTGGGTAAAGGAAATTATCCCCTGACTGACCTGTTTTCTCCCTGATCACAATATGAATATGTTTGATGGTGGTGAGAATATGGAATCTTAATTACTAAATCAGCAATGCCAAAACCGGAGAGATCCCAGTGAGACACAAGAATCTATGGTCATATATAGCCCACATGTGTTACCTTACTGTCTTAGTATAACAGTTCTCTGTAGAAAGGTTATGTGATGTTTACAGAAACAGCAGAATATGCTAAAAAGTAAAAAACAACTTTTTTGCCCTATAGAATACCAGGCATATAGGTCCTTAAATATCTGCATTGTTTCTATTCAGTTCTCAATGACTTTACTTGAGGCCAGATTGAGATTATTTCAAGACTAACATTGGCTCTATATTTTCTGTTGACAACCAATAGACAGTTTCCACTTGAGAATTTGCCTTTGGGTAAGGGGCATAGAATTTTCATCTACCAATGTTAGATTTGAACTTTGTAAAATTTTGTTCATGGCCTGTTTTGAATTCCCAACTCATTAGGATTATTTCCTATAATTCTGAGGAGAATTATGCTATTGTCGTACTTACAGTTTTTGAGGTATAGATAATTACACCTATTTAATGAGCTCTTGCCATGCTTAAGGTATGTGAGGTAGATAAAGGCATAGTCCCTGCCCTCAGGGGAATAATAATTGATACATTTTTGCTAATAATTTAATAGATTATATTTTCTTAATGTAACATATTTGTGTTATTTATTAATATTACTAAATTGGGACTGTAAGAAAAAAGGAAATATATTTAGTGTTTGTTGCTGTTCTTTACCTTTTAAACAAATTCTTAGAATTAATGCTAAGTGGAATCAGCCAGGTGGTGAAAGGCTACCATTTGATCTCACCTATAAGTGGAACCTAAACGACAAAACAAAGAAGCAAGCAAAATAGAACCAAGAGATATGGAAATAAAGAACAAACTGACAGGGACCACAGGGGAGGGTATGGGGTATAATGGGGGAAAGACAGGGAAGGGTCAGTTCAAGGAACATGTATAAAGGACCCATGGACAAGGACAACTCAGGGGATGGGGCAGGGGGGATTGAATGTGGGAGGGGAATGGGCAGGGCGGGGGAGAGTAATGGGAGAAAAATAGGGATGAATGTAATAGAACAGCAATAAAAAATTAAAGAAAAATATTCTTAGAATTATAATTTGGGGTCAGGCAAAAATGATACATTATTTTTAATAAGTATCTTGAATAAATTGAATATGGCATTTGCTAATTTTAAATCAGTGTAAAAAATTAAGAGCTAAGAATTTTTCTTAATACTATGAAGTATTTTCTTTATGTATGCCAATCTAATTATTTCTCTGTAAAAAAATTGTATAACAATGTTTTTAAAAAGTGGACTTTATGTTTCTTATTTAGCAAGAAGGAGGTTTATTTTTTAAAATATATCTTATCAATTATGCTATTACATTTGTCCCAATTTTTTACTCTTTGTCCCTCTCCAGGTGGTACCCCTATACCCTCCAGTAATCCCTCCACCCTTAGTTCATGTCAGTGGGTCATGCATATAAGTTCTTTGGCATCTCCATTTTCTATACTGTTCTTAACCTCCCCATGTCTATTTTGTACCTACCAATTACGCTTCTTAGTTCCTGCATATTTTCCTCCATTCTTCCTCTTCCAGCTGATAAACCTCCAAATGATCTCCAAATGTATGATTCTGTTCCTGTTATGGCTGTTTGTTTAGTTTGTTTTTTTTTTGGAATCAGTTGTTGATATTTGTGAATTTGTTGCCATTTTAGTGTTCATAGTTTTGATCGTTTTCTTAAATAAGTCCCTTTAACATTTACATTATAGTGGCTTGATGTTGATGAATTCCTTTAGCTTTACTTTGTCTGGGAAGCACTTTATCTGCCCTTTCATTCTAAATGATAGCTTTGCTAGAAAGAGTACTTTAGGTTGTAGGTGCTTGCTTTTCATCATTTTGAATACTTCTTGCCAGTCCCTTCTTGTCTGCAAAGTTTCTTTTGAGAAATCGGCTGATAGTCTTATGGGAACTCCTTTGTAGGTAACTCTCTGCTTTTCTCTTGCTGCTTTTCAGATTCTCTATTTTTAACCTTTGGCATTTTAATTATGATGTGCCTAGGTGTGGTCCTCTTTGGGTCCAATTTGTTTGGGATTCTCTGTGCTTCCTTGACTTGTATGTCTATTTCCTTCACCAAATTAGGGAAGTTTTCTTTCACTATTTTTTCAAGTAAGTTTTCAGCTTCTTACTCTTTCTCTTCTCCTTCTGGCATCCCTATGATTTGGATGTTGACGCATTTAGAGAGGTCCCAGAGTCTTCTCATTATCTCCTCATTTAAAAAAATTCTTGTTTCTTCTTTCTGTTCTGGTTGACTGTTTATTTCTTCCTTATCTCCAAATTGTTGATTTGAACCCTGGCTTCCTTTCCTTCACTGTTGGTTCCTTGTGGGTTTTTCTTTATTTCACTCAGTGTAGCCTTCATTTCTTCCCTTATGCATTTGCCATACTCAATGCATCCTTATCACCAGTGTTTTGAACTCTGTATCTGACAGGTTGGCTTAAAACTTTTGAAAGCCCTGCAATTTTTATAGTAAGGCACTAGCCAAATGCAATACTTTTGTTCTCATATAAGCTTGCTTAATTATTTTCTTGCCTCAGCAAAGTGTAATAAACCCTTAATTTGTGAATTTTACATTTTATACAACTATTAAAACCCTATTATCATCATATGAGATGCTAAAGCACAGCTAATATATTGTTTAATCTATTCATGTAAAATATAAAATTCCTATTTTACTGATGAAGGATTTGAGTTTTAAACATGGTTAATTCTTTGCTTAAGTCACATAGCTGATGTGTAACTACAGAGCAAGGATTTTAATTGAAGAATATCACTCTAGAACTCATTCCTCATCTATGGTGATTTTATTGCTCCTTATCAAGTAACTCATTATAGTACCATATGATGTTATTATGGTCCAAGTTGTATTCTCACAGGACATAAAAGTTCATAGAGTGACACTTTTATAAAACAAAGGAGCATCTATATAATTTCATGTTATTCTTATGTCCCACTATTTATAGGATTATAACATTCTTCAGTGTTTATGTGATGCTGTATGTGTAAATGGCACTACATAGGATGAAGTATGAGTCATATCTGAGAGGGGCTTTTTTTTTTGGCTTAGTAATTAAATAGCACTTTTGCTCCCAGATTGAAAAATTAACAGCAAGAACTTTTATTATTTCTGATTTGCAATCTTTCTTCAGAATGTTTTTTTCTTTAGTGACTTTCAGGGGAAAAAATCATGGTTTCCTTAGTAGGTATATTATTTTGCTAGGGCTGCCATAACAAAGTAACACAAATCAGGTAGTTTGAGGAGCCGAACTTCATTATGTCTCAGTTCTGGAGGGTAGAAGTATAAAATCAGGGTATTGGTAGGGTTGTTTTTTTCTGAGGGCCATGAGGGAGAGGATCTATTCCATGCCTATCTCCTAGCTTGTGGTGATTTGCTGGCAATCTTTGGCATTCTTTTGGCTTGTAGATGTATGACCCTGATCCCTGCCTTCATCTTCATGTGGTATCCTCCCTGTGTGTATATGTCTCTGTGCTCAACTTTTTCCTATTTATAAGGATACCAATCATATGGGATTAGAGCCCATCCTAATGACTTCATCTTAATTTGATCGTTTGCAAAGATCCTATTTCTAAATAAGGTCACATTCACAGGTACTGAGAGTTAGGAGTTCAACATCTTTTGGGGGGGCACAATTCAATTCATAATAATAGGCAATTTTTCTAAGATAATAGATTTGAAAACACTTTAGTAGTGGTTATATACATAATTTTACAGTTTATCAAATCATCAGTATAATTATATGCACATATATCCCTAACTGAGTCGTATCTGAATAGGATTGATTTTGCACTCTATTCTTGTAAAACCATGGTAGAAAGAACAAACTGGAGACCTACTCAGGACGGCCGTCAATAAAAAATGATTGGATATCACAGCATGTGGGGCATATAATGAGCTATTGGTATGACATGTACAAGATTGGTATAGCTGGTGGTATGATGAAGTTGGGATATAGGTAGACATCCAAGGTAAGAGGATGTTTCAGAAGCAAAAAGGGAATGGTTTAGGTACTGATTAAGGAATGAATATATGTATAATGGTGCTAAAGGGAGGCTTCTGGGCCAGTTATGTTGTCAAGGAATCCTGGCTCTGGCCCTTTAGGGTTAATGCCAATTTTAGCTAAGTTTCAAGGAATTGCCATAGGATTTATTTTGAATATTATCATGTAGAAAATTTGAAATACATCACTAACAAGAAGAAAAACATGACCTGTAACCTCACTACCCAGAGCTAGTCATTATTAATATTTTGGCATCTTGATGTAATTCCTATGCAATTTCTGCTATGATTTTTCATTGAGATTATATCATGTAAACAGTTTTCTAAAATTTGTTGGTTTTTATATTCTCTAAATATATATATAAGTTTGAGACCCTTGGATAACAGATCTAATGGTCATTAGTGATGAATTGGGTCACTGTAATTATGTAAACCATTAGGTCAAATCAGCTTTGTCTCATGTGATTTGGTCCTTTGCCTTCAGTCTTGTCCTTCCTGCTATCTTTCCCACTGCTGTCAAGATCTTTTTAATGATCATGTCATTCTCCTGGCTTACCTCCTTTAGTCAGGACAGAGGTCCAGTTTTTTAGCATAATAAGGCATTTCTGTGATCTTTCTCATGCCTTTTTTTTTCTCATCTGCTACTTTCCCAAAAGCTTCTTGAAGTTCTCAGAATGTTGTGTACCCTTTTGCACCTCTATAATTTTTCACACCTTCTAAGAATGCCCTTTTTATATTTGTTCCTCTGTCCAGTAGCTACTCATTCTTTAGTACTCATTTCACATGACTTTTCCTCTCTGAAGCTTTCATTCTAAGCATTTTAGTATTTATAGAACTTTCTAAAAAACTTGTTATAAACTGATTATAGGGTTTTATAGTGGCTAACTTCCATCTTTACCGTTCTTACTAGATTGAGTTATTTAAGGGCAAGAATCATGTGTTACTTACACCAGTATCCATTGTACTTAATGTGGTACCCAGTAGGTGTTCAAGCAAAATGTTTGCTGAATGAATAATCCTTTTTTAAAAAATTCAAGAATGGTGGCTGAATAAGTAATAATTTTGGGTATGACAAGCAAAGGAGTAATATGACTAGTTAAATTCAATCTATCACATATTTATTAAGCATTTACAACTTGTAAGGTATTCAGCTGGGCATGTGAAAATGGGAAACCAAAATAAAGAGGAACTTTAAGAAATTGCAGTCTAGTCCTGGCTGGTGTGGCTCAGTTGGTTGGAGCATTGTCCCATAACTGAAAGGGTATGGGTTTGATTCTTGGTCAGGGCACATACCTGGGCTGTGGGGTTTAGTCCCTGGTCTGGTTGCTTATGATCCTTGGTCTTGGCAGGTATGATCCCAGGCTCAGGAGCATATGTGAAGCAACCAATCAACATTTCTCTCTCACACCACTGTTTCTCTCTCTCCTATCCCCTCTCTCTTCCTCTTTCTCTAAAACCAATCTTGGGTGAGGATAAAAATATAAAAAAAAATAAAAAAGAATTGCAGTCTAGTGGAGGACTCCCAATTTCAGTAAACTGATGTGAGATTATGGTAAGGAATATAATAAAAAGTTGTTGAAGAGTTGTTAAAGAGTATGAATCATTTAAATGGAATCATGACTGGAAACATTCGTATAGAATCTTTAAATTAACAAAATTTATTTATTTACAGGTGACAGTGGATCTACATCACAGGCTGTAGTTGATGTTCTCAACATTTGTATTGATATTTCCTTATCGTCACTTGCAAGAGGAGCTCCAGAGCTTCATTGCTGTGGTAAACACCATGATCTGGTATGATGCCATGCTTTTCCACTTCATCCTTCCTGTTCTGGCAGAGGATCTGGGTTAGAATTTATCTGTTTGTTATTGCAAACAACAATGTAGAACTGAAAGTGGAATTTTTCAGTAATGTTGATATTGTGATTTCTTTGAGATGTGCCTGTTCACAGAACTCCCAAATAGTGAATGCCTTGCTTATCATAGGCACTTAGCAATGTGAATTTGTTTGAATTGTGTATAGTTGTTAACTGCTTCTTACTGATTTTTAACAGATATTAGTCTACTTTTTATTCCTTTTAATAATAAAGAAGCACATAATGTTAATTTTACTTATACTTAAAAACTGTGTCTTCAGTAATAATTAACCAGCTCCACAACTCTTATGGAAATTCAACTGGCAATTGATAAAATTTCATATCAGGAATATTTAATTATAAAACCTCTCTATGTATTAACATGAATGAACACTGGAGCTAATAAAAATATTTTTTCTTTGTAAAAAGTACATGTATTTTTCAGAATTCTGGGAAATGTCAAAGTAGTTTTGCCTGTGGTCATATTACATTTAGTACTATTGAGAATATTGCTAACATTAACAAAGTATCCTTTTTAAAAAATATTTTATTTTTTAGAAAAAGGGGAAGGGAAGGAGAAAGAAAGGGAGAGAAACATCAATTGTGATTGCCTCTCTTGCTCCCCCTACTGGGAACCTGGCCCCCAACCCAGGCACATACCCTGACCAGGAATCGTACTGGCAACCTGTTGGTTTGCAGGCCAGTGCTCAATTCACTGAGCCACACCAGCCAAGGCACAAAAATATTCTGTAATTTCCTCAGTTATTGCTACTCGTGATGAGGAATATGAAGTTGGCATGTTTTCATGTTTTGAGCATTTTCATTATATACTTCTGACTTTACATGTCAGAAGCAATCTGTTTTAGTTAACAGAGCTAAGAACATTTTTACTTAGGGATAGAGGTCGGGCTTTGATTGTATTTTTAGGTAAGTATACTTGTATATAGAATACAGTGAATGTGCTTGAGTAAATTGATGTACAAT
This sequence comes from Carollia perspicillata, assembly GCA_004027735.1. Classification (NCBI taxonomy): domain Eukaryota; kingdom Metazoa; phylum Chordata; class Mammalia; order Chiroptera; family Phyllostomidae; genus Carollia; species Carollia perspicillata. The sequence goes on along the minus strand of PVKM010026973.1, from coordinate 3,737 downwards.
TTTGTATGTAAGTATTATGTAGTATTTATATATTTCTGTGACTTTAGTTCATGAAAACATAGTGGTTGGGGACCAAGGCGTAAGTTTAGTTTCTATACTGATTATTTAATTTAGTTGTTTTCTGTGACTATGGTTACCCTCATCCTGCAGCTATAAGCTATTGTTCACCAGGGAACTTTGGCAAGAGAATTGGCTAGATCAGCAAGTCCATTCCCATTGTGGAAAAACAACTTGAAAGTCATCTCTACTGATGGTGAGTCAGTGTCATCTTCATACAGGAAAGATTGTGTTAGTGTTATTTTAAGTTTCCAGGGTTATCAAATGACAGTTTGGTTTAAACTTTTTTTATGAGACATTATTAGGGTATTTAATCATAATGTTGCATTATTTAAATGTAAAGGATCACACAGAAATCAACCTAACAGTGAAAAAAAATGGAAGTAATAATTTGGTGTTTATGAATATACCTAAAAACAGTTTGATTAGCTTCCCTTTCACTTCCGTTCTTATTTCCATATAACACATGCCAGCTATAATTCATGACTTTTATTTGAATGAATATTGGCTAGAACAGAATTACCTGTTCTATACTTACTTTAACATATAGTACTGATTTTAGGAAATTTCAGGATAACTGTAGTATCAATGTAGAGATTCTCTTCCATTTTGGTTTTTCAACTGGTAACCATCATTAATCCTTACTACCTCAGAGATATAGTGGATGACTACATATGTTTAATATTGTAAGAGTTAGTAGTGTATCTGTGTAGCAATCTGTAATTCAGGTCAATATTATTTCATGTATATTTAATAATCATAACTTTATTTTACTGTACTAATTACTTTTATGATTTGACCCAACCTCATTTAACTATGAGGTATGTGCATATATGAGTATATATGTACTCATATATATGGGAGTATATATAAATAACTTGATATAGTTACTAATATTGCTTTGATCCTCTTTCTTCTAGTTGTTTTCAACTGAGTCATCTCCATTGTCAGGTTGTCAAAGTAAATTTTATAGTTTTGCTTTGCTAGTATTTTGCCTTTTTTTTGTTGTTATTGTTTTTATGTTTTTCTTTTAGTGTATAAACAAGTCCCAAAATTACAGACTGGTAGGATTGATACTCACTGAAGTCAGATGAAAGTCCTAACTGTAAGGAGAGGATCCTTATATTACAGGTACATGAGATTACATTATTATAACTAGCCTTACCACCAGTACTGTATGTTTTTCTAAGAGGACATGAAATAAAAAAATAACGTGACAGTATAGTTTGAGAAAAGGTTTTATTGTACAATTTCCTTTTCCTCAAAAAGCCCTGAGTGTTTCTACATTAAGATTGGACTCTCCCTTCCCATGCTGTATAAGTAATTATTCAGTGTAACTTGATGCATTTTTCAAAATTTGGTTCCTTGAATATATTATTTTCATATCATACATCTCAGTACTATTGTTATTTTCACATTAAGCCTATCTCAAACATTTTCAGTTGGACTAGACTTTGGAAATTTCTTTAATAATGCAAGTCTAAAAACATTATTTAGTGTGTAAACTTGAGTTTATCATAGCTAGAATACTTTCTAGTATAGTTATAATAATAAAATACTATTTATTGAATAATTAATATTTTCTCAGCTCTATGCTTAAGTGCTTTCTATACCTTATTATATCTTCACAACAGATATATAGGTAGGAATAATTATCCCAGGTTTATAGACAAGGAAACAGGCTCAAAGAGCTTTGTAATTTACATAAGGATAGTGGCTGATCCAGGATTCCAAACACAGATTATCTGATCCTAGGGTTTCTGCTCACCACCTATTTATTTATCTAAAGATTTTATTTATTTATTTTTAGAGAGAAGGAAGAGAGGGAGAAAGAGAGGGAGAGAAACATCAATGTGTGGTTGCCTCTCACGTGGCCCCTACTGGAGACCTGGCTTTCAACCCAGGCGTGTTCCCTGATTGGGAGTTGAACCAGTGACCGCTTGATTCGCAGCCCACACTCAATCCACTCAGCTACACCAGCCAGGGCTCAGACCACCTATTTAAGAGTGCTGTGTTAAACTGCATGAATGTGAAATGTCAGTTTGACCATTGTTGAGGAAAGCCAAATGAACAAGTTGTTTAGACGTTATGGAAATCTATGATCCAGTGATTTTTATACTTAAAATCCTTCAATTATTTCTATTGTTTATAAGATATAAATCGTGTTCCCTTTAGTATACATACAAGGTCTTTTGTTATCAAGCCATTGCATACTGTTGCAGGCTTACCTCTGACAGTCTTCCCTTGCCACTCAATATCATATATACTCCTTACATGTTGACCTTAGTTAAATTGAACTGCTGGTATTCATCCTACCACGATTAGTTATTTGGTACTTTTTATCTTCATTAATATTTTCCTTCTTACCATTAGGATCTTTCCTCTCTGATCCCTGGTAAGTAGCAACTTTTTATTCAAGACTGAGCTTTGTTATCTCTCTGAAGCCTTTCTTGACTACTGGGCTCTGCCATTGAACATTATCTTCTTTTAAAAAAATATTTTATTTATTTATTTTTAGACAGAGGGGAAAGGAGGGAGAAAAAGAGGGAGAGAAACATCAATGTGTGGTTGCCACTTGCATGCCCCCTGCTTGGAAGCTGGCCGGACTGTAACCCTGGCATGTGCCCTGACTGGGAATCAAACCATTGACCTTTTGGTTTATAGGCCAGCACTCAATCCACTGAGCCACTCCAGCCAGGGCAGAACCTTACCTTCCTTAAGCCTTTCCATTACATAGGTATATTCTAGAACCTATGCTTTATTATACTTATTTATTTATATGTCTCTTTCTAACTAGAGTATAGATTTCTTAAGGCCAAGTACAAAGGTTGTGTGTCTAATTTTTATATCCTCAGTTTTTAGCACAATGGCGAACACAGTAGATTTTTAATAAGCATTTTTTTGAACAAATGAATGATTGACCAAATGAATTAATGGTTAATCTTGATAGGAAAGAAAAGATGATTCTCACAGTTGGAATGATAACAGTGATAAAGTGAATTCTAAGGTGGAATATTGCTACACTTTTCAGGCCATTCAGTGTGGAAAATAGTTTCTTGAGGTCTCATCATAATCATACTAGCTTCTTGTAGACAATGTATAGTCTATGTCTAGAATTTTGTTATCTTGAACAACCAGACAATTATTATTGGAAATTTACCCATAAAATTTAGATAGTTGATTTTTTCATAAATATTATATTTCAATAATGAGTATGATAGATCTTGACTCAAGGACTCTGTTACTTTCCTTAAGGAGGTCCACATATGCTTTGGTATTATAATCAATCTAAAGTTAGAGGGACTTCCGGCCAAGATGGAGGCATAGGTGGAAGCACTGTGCCTCCTCTCACAACCAAGATTAAGGACAACAAATATTTATAAACAATAACAACCAGAATAAAGAAAATTGAAATGCGGAAGTCCTCGGACATTCAACCCAACCAGTAAGACGGGCGGAGTCGGCAGGCGGCGGGGAGAGAAAGCAGCAGGAAAAAAAAACGAGGTGGCTGCCAGGCTCGGGTGCGCCGGGCGGCGTAGGTGGCGCGGAGCTTGCAGACCCCAGACGCAGGGAGGAGACGGGAGGAGACGAGCAGAGCACGCAAGGCACACAGGGCAGTTAGCCAACTGTGGACACATATTCGCATGCAGATAAACTAGGCAAGACTGGGCAGTGAGACG
>PVKM010026972.1:0-19056 GCA_004027735.1 Carollia perspicillata | reverse complement strand
GACTGATGGATTTCTTAATATTCTTGTTGAGTAATTATTTTATTAGTTTATACTTCATCTTTTCAAATACCATAATTAGGTTGGGAAATGTTTTTGGACTTTGTTGTCTTAACTTAATTTATAAGTTCACCTGCAAGTTCGGAACAAGAGACCTGAGAATCTATGACCCTGTTTTCCTTATGTGAAACCACTGATTTTTCTCTCTCGATCAGTTGTTTTGTTAAGAGTCAAAGCTATGCTGTGTCACAACTTTTGTGAAGATAAATTTGTATTATTTTGGAATTGTAAAATGCAGGTCAGCTGCAGTGAGACGTTATTAACAATAATATTTTAACTTAAGTGCAAATACATATTAATATTGTCTCATTAGTGCTTGTTATGGTCAGTATACTATAAATCTGGGAATCATGGACCACCTTTTTTTAATGAATGTTCAATAATTATCTGATAGGAAATCTAACCTTTTCAGTAAGACTGTCTTAAAAATAAGATTAATTTCACTACCTCTGTCTATTTCAGGAAGATTTAATCAAGGTGGTTGGGAAAAAAAGTTCAGTCAGTTCTTGTTATTTGCAATGCCTTATGTTCTATAATGTTGCCACAGACAATGAATTAGTGATTACCGAAGCATTACTCCTAAGGGAAATTCAGGGTTAGGTTCCTGTGAGCTGTTGGTTATAGTTTCCTCAACTGATCAGTACATAACCTTGTTTATATTACTGTTTAAAAGACACCTTTAACTGTTAATTCATTAACATTGAGCCCATGGCCGACAGCACTATAGCTTATGCTTCAACGAAGCTTATCTAACACATGTATTTTCTCATAAGGCACATCAAGGCCTTTTTGCACTTAGGGACACTAGAGAGTGCTTCAACACAATGCCTGGTGGCCATTTCAAACAGTAAATCAACAAAAAGCACAAAAACGCAAAAACACAAAACAAAACATGGTACTAAATAGATCTTGGAAAGAGCACTTTTTTTTACAGTATGAGAGCTGAAACTAGAAGGCAGAATTACATTGTTCTACCTCAGCTGGGACTCATTTTTGGCCACTTTACACATGTCTTGAATGGCTGCAAAAGGGTCATTGCTACTATGGATTTAAAAGTTTACAAATATATTTTGAGGAGTAGGTAAATTCACAAATACACCAATATAAAATGAATAAATGAGAATCACCTATATACTAGACAATGAAAGAATAAATTGGGTTAAGTTATTAAGTTGTTAAAGTTGGATTCAGTACTTTTTATCTTAATATTTATAGTAAATAGTATATCCTCTGTTTTCTCATTACTCAAACAGTATAGCCATAAAATCTTCATTTTCAGTGATATTTGTACAAATAGTTTAATGCCTTGCCCTTTCATGTGGTGAATTGCTAGGTGGCATCAGAAAGAAGACAGAGGGAGGGAAGGAGGGAGGGAGGGAGGGAGGGAGGGAGGAAGGAAGGAAGGAAGGAAGGAAGGAAGGAAGGAAGGAAGGAAGGAAGGACTGAAGGAAAATCACATGTCCCTACCGGGAATCAAATCTGCAATCTAGGTATGTGCGCTTACTGGAACCTGCAAACTTTTGGCATATGAGGCAATGCTCCAAGCAAATGAGGCACCCAGCCAGGGCCAAAGAGTTATTTTTTAAAATATCCATTAATATCTTCATTTGTCTTCTTCCAAGATTAGTCTTTTGACTAGTTTGTTTACAGAAAATTGTTGATGTATATACAGTTGACTGTTAAGGTGAATTAAGGATTATGTTAATACTTGGTTAAGAAAAAGTTCTTCCATCTTACCATTTTGTCATTCACTTACCTTGTACAAAAATAATTTTGAGTAGTTTCTGAAAAAGGAAGGAACATTTAATAAAGTATTTTGGAAACTGAGTTTCAGTTATCATGCAATGAGCAAGGGATAGGCAGATTAGGCAGCTTTCCAATAAAACAGAATTGTAGAACTATAAGTTATACTTTGAATTTTTCTCAATTTGTTTTCAAACTTTACATTATATGTAAAATGATACTGTGTAAATGTAATTGTGATGTGCTGCTATAGTCACTGTTACAGCAATCTATTTTTCTCTCCACACTTTATTATGAAAATGTTTAAACATAAAACGAAGTTAAAAATTTTATGGTGACTCACTCTATGCCAAGAGTGTCAAACTCGTTTTCACCAGGAGCCACATCATCCTCGTGGTTGCCTTCAAAGGGCTGAATGTAATTTCAACTCCTTAACAGTTAAGGAGTAGTTAAAGTTATATAGTCCTAAAATTATTTTGGCCCTTTGAAGGCAACTGTGAAGCTGATGTGGCACCTGGTGAAAATAAGTGGGACACCCCTGTTCTATGCCCACCAACTAGATTCTATTATTGAATAATTTATTTTTATAAAGGCAGTATAATGTAGCAGGTTTATAAATGAAAAACTGTACATGCTAAAAAACAATTAAGTGATCTCCAGAGTCTTTAATAGAAATGAAATAAGGGTGTCTTTTTTTTATGTAGGTCATTTGCTTGGATTTAGTAATTAAAATGTAATTTCAAAAGTAGGTTTTTCCTGATGTATATCATCATACTGTTTCTTCGTTATTAAAGTCATCATTAATAAAAATAGAATAGCAAAATCTCATGATCCCATCAGCAGGACAGCCAATTAAAAATTATTACAGAATTTTAGAATCCAGCGTGACCATTTCTTGTCGCTTTAGTTAGTCACATTTTGGTGGGTTCTGGGACTAAAGCTGGAAGTGTTATCAGAGTTTAAAATATCGAGTAATTTTTAGGGACAACAGTGTTTTGAGGTACAGTTTAGGCTTTAGGGTGAGTCTGGGCATTTGTTCAGAAACCAGACCACTTTGTCCAGTATACTTGAATTCCTAAACATACTGACTAGTGTAGACACTCTCCTAATAACCAGAAACCCTGCTATTAATAACATAAAATACAGTGAAGTGAGTTTGCTTTCTGTAAATATTTTTATTACCAGTATTTTATTTACAAATAAAAATAATTTTCACAGTGTCATAATGTTAATTTTGTCATCGAAGTTGTTACCTGTTTTTTCTTCTCATAGTTAATGTGAAAATGTATCTGGCCTTGTTACAACTTTGATATTTTCCTTTAGCATTTATTTATAAAAACAGGTATAATTATCTGGAATGTATATTTAAGGGTAGTCTTTTAGAATAGTTACTGAACAGGTATCTTCACTTACAGTTGTTAAATGCCGTGTCATTTCTCTGGATTTAAGTAAGTACTGAACTTATATTAGAAATTATGGAAATATGGGATCATTATATTAATTCTGGATTTGAATCATATTATTGGCTATTAATAATCTTCCACAGTCATACCTACATATATATTAGCAGTAAAAAATCATTTTAGTGACAATCTGTTAGACTGAATAAAGAGAAAAATTTGAGTTCATACCTTCTCTTCTGTAATAAGAAGTGTAGTGTGACAATGTAGTCCTTTTTTGTTTTTAAAATTCTTTAAGGTAGTTCAGCTTTATTTAAAAGAGCAGGAAATGGATTTATAAAAATTTACTGAAACTCAAACATTTTATCTAAAATGTATAAAAATTATTTTTAATGTTCAAAAATATGTTACAATTAGAATAATGCCAAGGAACAATTTTATTTCGTTTGTATGGTCAACAGAGTAGTAAACAACACTAGAACCAGAGAGATTTTTGCTATAGTATGAAGTGTGTTGGCATAATGAATACTTACATAGTTTTAATTAAAACAGTAGGGAGAATTAAAAAAAAACAAACTGAAACCCTTTGGAAGATTTAGTCAAAAAGTTTGGAAAAAATGATTTCAGGCTAATATGATAAAAACAGAAAAAGGTTTTTGAGCACAGCAGATATAGCTTGTATTTTCTATAGACTGTTTTGACATTTTCTTGTAATGTGAAATTTTCTTTAATTTAAGAAGACACTGAATAAACCCAGGTAACTATGTCCTCAGTTATATTCTGTGAAAAGAAAAAAATAAATTCCTTGAAAAGTCAGTTGCAATCTTTCATAGAGTATTTTGATATCTGCTGGTTTCTGTAACTTGTTGGTGTGAAGATAGGGAAGAGATTACTTCTTTGTATATTTTTCTGCCAAACATTATTAGAGCCATTTTTTGATAATCCTGGGGAAATGCCCTCCAAAGTTTGAGAAAAAAGAAAGGGGGGTGCTGCATGTAGTGGAGATTAGATGGGATTAATTAGTGTCCTTCAAGTTGCAATATTGCCATTAAATTAACTGTTTGACTCTGGCCCATTCATATATGACATTTGTTCTACCATCACTTCAAGTAGATTACACTACCTTGGCTGAACTTCCTATATATATCTTTTGTGTCAGTTAATGTGATTATGTTTAATTAAACCTGTGGCAATGGCCATAGTGAGTCTATTGTACATACATTGTCAGGAAACTTACATTAGTTTGATATTGATTGAAGTACTTGTCCAACTTGAGTCTGTTGACCATACAACATTTTGTATAGTTTCTATGGTTATTGATAAAGCTGGTAACAAATTACCTAGGTAATTTCTATTTTAAGGATTTGATTGGGATTTTACTAATAAGCAAGAAATAGCTGTCTCCATGAAAGTACTTTTTTGTTAGTAAAAAGATTTTGAGTGAGAATTGCACAGTATATTCAGACTTTCGATTTTATCTATTTTTCCTAATCTGTACTACATTTAGGAATGATCTTAGACTTACTAAAAATTTATTCAGAATTTTTAAGGTAATCTATCTTCCTTTAAAATATTACCAGCAACTTTTAAAATTAAAGGTCATATATTTTATAACTTAATGTGAACTTATGTGAATTTATAACTTAGGTTATATTTATGTGTGCACATATGTGTATAAATTAAATCTTAGAATTAAAAAAAAAGACTGACAAAGTGTAGGCAGGTTTTATAGTCACAGTATCCAGCTTTTTGCTTTTCTGGATAAGGTATTAGTAACTGCATTGTGGCCAACCAAACCACTTGTTTGAATTGAGGGGCATGGTTAACCATAACTAAAAATGCCAAATAAATTTGAAAGTAGAATTATTTGAACCATTAAATGAAAAGATCTTACCAGGAATTCCTATATGAGAAGCCATTTAATTCTAAGATTTAACTTTTTAAAAATGTAAGAATTCATCTGTGGGTAGAATTATTAAGTGTTTTGTCATTTGGGAATTACAGTGGAGGCTATTTCTGTCCAGTCCACCACTTCCCCTCACCCAGATGAGATTTTTAAAAATGATTCTACTACTACTTTAAAAATACAGGTTCTGTGTATATTCCTAAAACAGTATATATCTTTTGCTTATTTTAATTTTTTAATTAATTTTTAGAGGAAGAGGGGTGATGGGGGAGAGAATGAGAGATACATATCGATTTGTTCTAGTTATTTAAGCATTCATTTGTTGATTCTTACATGGGCCCTAACTGGGGATCAAACCTGCAATCTTTGCATATCATGATGATTCTCTAGCTAATTGACCTACCCAGCTAGGGCATCTTTTGTTTATTTTTGAGCATTACATAATTGGTATCATAACCTAATTAGACTTCTACAGCCTTCTTTTTGTCTGTTGTTTTTTTGAAAAAAAATTTTGATAAGGTATAATTGATGTACATCATTTGATTAGTTGCAGGTGTATAACAGTGATTCTATGTATGTGTGAAATAATCACTACAATAGTTTGGCTAACATCCATAACCACATACAGTTAAAATTTACTCTCCTAGCCCTAGCTGGGTGGCTCAGTTGGTTGGAGCGTCATGTCGTCCCATGCAACAAAAGGTTGCAGGCTTGATCTCCTGTCAGGCACATGCAGGAGGCAGCTGATGGATGTTTCTCTCTCTCCCCCCACTTCCTCTCTCTCAAAATCAACAAATGTATCTCAGGTAAGGTTTAAAAAAAAAAGAGATTTACTGTCCTAGCAACTTTCAAATATAAAATACAGTATTGTTAACTATTGTCACCATGCTGTATATTACATCCCCAAGAATTACTTCTTTAATAACTGAAAGTCTGTACCTATTGACTGCCTTCACCCATTTAGCCCATCCACCTACCTACCCCTTTGGTTGTTCTCTGTCTGAGGTTTTTTGTTTGTTTGAAGGTCCCACATAAATGTGAAGTCATACATTATTAGTTTCCCTCTGCCTGACTTCAGAATGCCCTCAAGATTTATTCATGTTGTGGCAGATAGAACAATTTCTTCTTTTTACTGCTGAATCATTTTTGTGTGTATGTGTATCTGTCTGTTTATTCTGTCTGTTTATTCATCCATCAGTGGACACTCAGTTTGCTTCCATGTCTTGGCCATTGTAAATAATGCTGCAGTGAACATCGGAGTTCATACATTGTTTCAAGTTTGCATTTTTGTTTCCTTTGGATGAATACCCAGAAGTGAAATAGCTGGGTCCATATGTTAGTTCTATTTTTAATTTTTTGAGGAACCTACCTACCGTTTTGCTTAGTGACTGTACCAGCTTACATTTCCACCAGTGGTGCACTAGGGTTCTCTCTTCTCCACGTCCTTACCAACACTTTTGTCTACTTGATAATGGCAGTTCTAACCAGTGTAAGGTGATACCTCATTATGGTTTTGATCTACATTTCCCTGGTGATTAGTAATGTTGAGCACCTTTTCATGAGCCTTTTTGGCCATATATATGTCTTTGGGAAAAATTTCTATCTTTTACTGTTTTTTAATCAGACTTCTTTTTCTTTTCTTTCTTTCTTTCTTTTTTTTTTTTTTTTTTTTTTTTTTTTTTTTTTTTTTTTTTTTTTTTTTTTTTTTTTTTTTTTTTTTTTTTTGCTGTTATATGAGTTCTTTTTAGTATTTTGGATATTAACTTCTTATCAGATACATGATTTGCAAATATTTTCTTTATATTTTGTTAATGGTTTCTTTTTCTATGCTGACGATTTTTAGTGTGATGTACTCTCACTTATTCATTTTTGCTTTTTTGCCTTCGCTTTTGGTGATTAATATCAAGGAGCTTACCACTAATGTTTTCTTCTAGGAGTTTCATTGTTTCAGGTTTTCTGTTCCAATCTTTATTCCATTTTGGGTTCATTTTCTTGTGTGGTATGGATTTTTTTTTTGTATCAGTTTCATTCTTTGCATATGGGTATCCAGTTTTCCAACATCATTTTTGAATAGACTGTTCTTTCTGCATAATTCTTGACTTCTTTGCCAAAATTAATTGACCATATATGCGCAGGTTTATTTCTGGGCTCTCTGCTCTGTTCCATTCATTTTATATCAGTTTTTATGCCAGTACCATACTGTTTGGATTACTATAGCTTTGTAATAAAGTTTAAAATCAGGGAGTGTGATATCTGCCTTTTTCCTTAGAATTTCTTTGGATTATTAGGGGGTCTATTATGGCTCTGTATGAATTTTAGGATTGTTTATTCTTTCTCTGAAAAAGTGTAATTGGAATTTTGATAGGGATTTTATTGAATCTGTATATTATTTTTGGTAGTATGAACATTTTACAATATTAATTCTTTCCATTTATGTGTTTCTTTAGTTTCTTTCATCAATATCTAATGATTTTCACTGGATAGATTTTTTACCTCCTTGGTTATATTTATTCCTAAGTATTTTATTTTTTTTTTGATGCAACTGTAAATGAAATTATTTTCTTTTTCTGATAGTTTTAGAAACTCAACTGATTTTTGTGTATTGATTTTGTATCCTGCAACTGAATTTATTAGTTCTAATAGTTTTTTTGGAGTGGAATCCTCAGGGTTGTCTATGTGTAATATAGTGTCATCTGCAAGTAGAGACAAGACAGTTTTACTTCTTTTTTTATTTGGATGCCTTTTACTTCCTGATCTTGCCTAATTGTTGTTTCTTAGGACTTCTGACTACTAGTCAATGTAATCAGAAGTCAATACTAGTCATTGACTAGTATTGGCATCTTTTCTCTGATCTTAGAAGAAAAGCTTTGCACTTTTCTCCATTGAGTATGCTGTTATTAGCTCTAGGCTTGTTTTATACATTACTTCTATTTTCTTAGGGTTCCCTTGACATTTTACCATGCCTACATAAAGAAATCTTAAGTTAATATCTTAACAACTTCTCATATAACAACACAAGGACTATAGAACAGTTTGATGCCAATCAACTCCTTTCCTCATTTATATGGTTCCAGACTAATGATTTTAAGTGTGATTGTTTCTGTCTAAATTCAAAGTTTACCACTCTCACAGCACTGTTGTCAAAATGCCATATAACCTGTTTTTAGTATCCGAAAGTTATTTTCTGCAGTGGGAAACCTGTATCAGAGAGATACTGTTAACAAAACCTGAAAACTAGAAACTTCATACTCACCCTTCTGAGGGTTTTATTTTCTGAAGAAGCAGAAGCTTCTAGTGCTACTTGGAGCATATTCTATGCCCAGGGAACATCTCTGACCAAACGAACTTTTATGTTGAAGTAATATCTTATGAAAGCTGAAATGAACATCATTATTTCCAAGGAGAAGAGAAATAGAACATGACCTTATTCAAATCTGGTAGCAATTGTATGAAATAATACATACTCAATATTAATTTTTAATTGGTGACATTCTGGAGAGTCAGCTTTTGCAGTCTGATAAAAATGTATATTATTCTTTCACATATAGAGACTGCAGAAAATCATTTGGATAACTTATTCAGATGGCCCCTATCAAAGGGAGCCGCCAAATTATAGATAGTGTGAGTAAGATGATGACGTTTCCAAAATATTAGAGGGAATCAATCATTTAGTGGTTTTTAATATGTTCTTTGTATCTTGCCCACTCTACATTTCTTTATTGTTAATGCTATAAATATTTCTAACCTGGTATTTTTTTCTTTATGACTAAGAAAAATCTATAGTCTCTGAAAAAATAAAAGCAGCTTGTAAGTATATCACTATGACATGCAAAGAAAATGAGATAGAAAAAATACCATTTTATTTATTTTTAAAAGATTTTATTTATTTATTTTTAGAGAGGGGAGAAGGAAGGGGGAAATAGAGGAAGAGAAATATCTATGTGTGGTTGCCTGTCGTATGTCCCCAACTGGGGCCCTGGCCTGCAACACAGGCATGTGCCCTGGCTGAGAATGGAACTAGTGACCCTTTCTTTTGCCAGCTGGCACTCAATCCCCTGAGCCAGGTATCATTTTAGTATGGTTTGGCCTTAGACAGCCAGGTCTCATTTTAAATGTGCTTTCTTATTTCTGATTTTGGTTCAGAATTATTGAAATTTGTGGGCAAATGTTTGATGTAATTTTAGAATTCTCAAACACTCTCCAACAAAACGTGGAGCTAGGGTATTGTATTGTAATACTATTTTATGCCCTGCTCAAATTTCAGTATGTACTTTGAATTATATTTTATTTCTACTTTAATTGAAGTCTCAAAAGAAGTATTGAGAAGGACAAATGTGCATTCAACAGGTGAAAAGGTTTAAATAATAGAAAAAGTAAGAATTTGGCCCTGGCTGGTGTGGCTCAGTGGATTGAGTGCTGGCCTGCAAACCAAAGGGTTGACAGTTCAATTCCTAGTGAGGGCACAAGCCTGGGTTGTGGGCCATGCCCCCATTGGGGGGTGAGTGAGAGGCAACCACACACTCATTCTCCCTCCCTTTTCCTTTCTCCAAAAATAAATAAATAAAATCTTTAAAAAAAAAGAAGAAAGTGAGAATTTGAACTTAAACACAACACTGTTGTTGTCATGAAGATTTTCTAAAGTTACTGTATTTGAAGGATATATAATATCTTCAGGGAAGAATTGATTTAGGACTTGTAATCTATGAAAGGTAGAGAAAAGAGAAAGGTGAGACACTAATAGTTTAGATTATTCTAGGTAGATAAATTCAAGTTAGATAAGTGGCAGAATTTCCTTTGGACAATCTACATTATATATAATATACAGATAAAAATTATTCAAATAACGTAAGTATTATATGGTTAGTATTCATAATTTTTAACTTGTATATATTATAGCAAAAAAAGGATTTGTTCAGTGAATACTGTTCATTCTCTTTAAGTGATAATACCAGTTTTAATAGTGAAAAGAGAAATCTACAAGTAAAATGTTTAGATAATTATCTTGTAATTTGTGTGGTAACAGGATATATATTGAGGTATATGTGTGGAGATAGATGTAGATATGTAAGAGTACATAAGGATGAGATACATATTATTCCTTTTCCTGGGGTATTCATTTGGTTGCTACAGTAGCTCTTACACAACTATGAATTTTTTTACATGTAAAAATTATCATTATTTTACTGATTTTTAAAAAATATGTTCCTAAAGAGTATGAATTAATTTTTAAGTAATTTTTATTGTTAAATAAGTCTTAATTTTGTTCTCAGGGTTCTTACAATTGGGGCATGGGAGCAGGAGGAAGGTCGTATCTTACTAGGCAATATGAACTTAAAATGAATTCTTGCAGTCTTAGTTTTCAGCTGGCTTAGGGTTCAGTATTTATTCTATGTGATATTGAACTCTGTAAGTCTATTCAAAGTAAGCTTACAGCCCTGGCCAGGTGGCTCAGTTGGTTCGAGCCATCACCTAGAACATCAAAAGGTTGTGGGTTTGATTCCTGGTCAGGCCACATACCTGGGTTGCAGGTGTGATCTCCAGTTGGTGCGTGTATGCGATGCATCCAGTCAATGTTTCAGTTTCTCCTCTCCCCACTCCCTCCCGCTACCTCTCCCTCTCTCCCCTTTTCTCTCTCTAAAATCAATAATATCCTCATGTGAAGATTATAAAAAAACTAACTTTCAATGTGGTAGGTGATAAAATACAGTACATTTTTTAAACAGGAGATACAATCTCATTTTCTTAGGTGGTATCTCTGAAATACCAAATTTTTAATTGAAATGGACAGAATGGACGGGTTGTATTATAGCTGGCATCATCTTGGACATTATAACGTTTGAAAAGGAAGAACAAGCTGGAGAGCTGGCACTACCTGATTTTAAGACATACTGTGTAAATCCACGGTAATCAAGGTAGTGTGATATTGGCATAAGGATAGACATATAGATCTGTGGAACAGAATAGAGAGTCCCCAAGTAGACCCACACATAAATGTTCAATTGATCTTTGGCAGATATATCAAGGTAATTCAGTAAGGAAATAATTTCAACAGATAGTGCTAGAATAGTTGAATAGCCATCCATATGCAAAGTAATGAGCCTCGGCCTTTGCTTCACATTATATATAAGAACTAACTCAAAATGGGTCATAGAAATAAATGTGGAAGCTAAAGCAATAAAACTCCAAGAATAGAACATATGAGAAAGATTTCATGACCTTAGCTTAAGCAAAGACTTTTTTTAGGATGCAAAAAGCATGAAATAAAAGAAAAAAATAGCTAAATTGTACTTCATCAAAATAGAAGACTATTGAGAAAATGAAGTCAAGCTACACGTGGTAAAAATATTTGCAAAACCTTTATTTTTTGACAGACTTATATCCAGAACATACAAAAACCCCTTACATCTTAAGTGTGAGAAAGGAAACCAGTTCAAAATGGGCATAATATTTAATAGCCAAGTCACCTACAAAACTATATAAATTCTAATGAAGCTTAATGTAGTCAGTCATGAAGGAAATGCAAATTAAAACCACAAGATACAACTATATACAGACTACAATGGTTAAAATTAAAAAGCAAAAAAACTGATTTTACCAGGTGTTAGGGGGAGAATGTGGTGTAGTTAGAGCTGTCATACCTTGCTGTTGAGAAGGCAAAATGGTAAAGCCCCTTAGGATTAATAATTTGTTAGTTTGTTACTATAAATGTACACTTAAACCATATGATCCGGTGTTAGGGCTTGAATTGTGGCCCTCCAAAAGGTATGTTTAAGTCCTAACCCTCAGTACCTCAGAATGAGACCTTATTTGGAAATAGGGTTATTACAGTTTAAGATAAGGTTATAGTGGAATAAGGAGTTCTTAATCCAATGTGTCTTGTGTTCTTAACAAGCAGAGGAAGTAGACACAGAGGACACAGGCAGAGAGATGGCCATGTGAAGACAGACATAATGGGAGAACATGATATGGTAGTGGAAGCAGAGATTGGAGTTATGCAGCTATAAACCAAGTCCTCTAAGGATTTCTGACAGTAAGGAAAAGACATGGAACACTTTTTTTTCCTGGAGCCTTCAAGAAAGCATGGTCCTGTCGACACCTTGATTTCACACTTCTAGCTTTATGTTCTGTAAAAGCATAAATTTTTGTTGTTTTAAGATACCCAGTTTGTGATACTTTGCCATGGCAGCCTTAGGAAACTAATACACTCAGCAATATCACTTACAGTCATTTACTTAAGAAAAATGAAAACAATTTTTACAGAGATATACTTGAATATTTCTAGTAGTTGTCCTAATAGCCAAAAGCTGAAGACCAGTGTCCACCAACTGGGTGAAGAGGTAAATGAATTGTGACATGTTTATATAAAATAAAGAACTAGTAAAAAAGAAGAAGAATGAATGAACTACTCTAAGGGACCATGAACAAACCCGGTCACAAAATTCTGCATAATGTATACTGTATGCTTCTATTGATGTGACATTCTAGGAAAGGCAAAACTATCGTGACAAAGTAGATACATTAGGGTTGGGGAGAGGAGATTAACTGCAAAGAAACACAAGAAAACCCTTTTGGGGTAGTAGAAAATGTTCTATATCATGATTGTGGTGGTGTTATAGAACTATACATTAGTAAAAATTATCAAATTGTTCACTTCAAAACAGTGAATTTTATTTTAAATAAATTACACCTCAATAAAGCTGATTAAAACATATAAAAAGGAATATAATAAATGGTTGCATTGACCAGGTAATGAATACACTTTCAGGAACAAAAACATTAGCTTTTAAGATTGTGCAGATGGTACTTTTGGCTATGATAACATTTCTGATAACTGTCGATTGCATAGTCAAAAAGTGCTGCCTCTCAGTAACTTTAAGTTAAGGTAATGCACCTTAGAAAAGGATGATAAAGACTGATATCAAGGAGTTGAACCAAATTTTAATGAAACATGAGGGTGGATAAAGGAATCATTTGAAAGCTGATTTATTTTATTGTGTGATTTTAAATACCTATAGCTAAAATAGTAAATATTTTAAATGGTCATTTGACTGTGTGTGTGTGTGTTACATATTGTTGAGTCAGCTCTGACTTCTGATGACTCTGAATGAGTGATGTCCACAGTGTCCTGTCCTCAGCAGCCCTGCTCAACAGCCCTGCTCAGTCAGCTCTGTAGACTCAAGCCTATGGCTTCTTTTATGGGGTCACTCCATCTCATGTTTGGTCTTCCTTTTTTCCTGCTGCCTTCTATTTTTCCCAGCATTGTTGTCTTTTCCAAAGAACTTTGCCTTCTAATGATGTACTTGAAGTAGGACAGCTTCAGTTTTATCATTTTTTTTTTTTTACTTCCAGTGATGTTTCAAGGCTTAATTTGCTCAAGACCCACTTGTTGGTCTTTGTGGCGGTCCACGATATCCATAGGGTTCACCTCCAACACTACATTTCTTTTTGTTTTCCTGTCAGCCTTTATTGTCCAACTTTCATATTGGTACCTAGTAATTGGGTATGTGAGGGTATGAATGATCTTAACCTTGGTCTCTAATGACACAACTTTGCTCTTCTTGATGACCTTACTTATTCTTCCATTGCTGCCTTTCCAAGTTTTAGTCTACTCTTGATTTCTTGCCTGAAGTCTCCATTTGAATTGATGACTGAACCAAAATGAGAAAAATCTTGAACAATTTGGGCATCTTAATTGTCTGTGTTAAAGTCGAGTATTTCTCCTGTGTTCATGATTTTGGTCTTGATGTTCAAGTGTAGTTCTACTTTGGAACTTTTCTTCTTTTGATTTCATTGGAAGACATTTCAACTTATTGCTACTTTCTGCTAGTACGATGGTGTCATCTATGTTAGTTGATACTTTTTCCACCAGTTTTTATTCCTCCTTCCTCTGAGTCTAGCACAGTTTTTCATGTGTGTTCTGTGTACGGATTGACCAAATAGGGAAATAAAATGCACACTTGTCTGACGCTTTTGCCTATGGGAAACGATTCTGTCCTTTTATATTCTGTCCTGGCAGTGGTTTCTTGTCCACAGTACAGGTTGTGCATTAGGACAATCAAGGTCTGAGGTACACCAATTTCTTTCAGAGCAACCCAGAGCATATCATGATGCACATAGTCAAGGCTTTACTGTCATCATAAAATATAAACTAACTTTCATCTGTTCAACATTCCTAAAATTTGATATACTTAATTTTTCCTGGGAAAAACTGTTTTTCTCTTTTTGGGAAAATGGAGGATTGCCTATTCAGGCAATGCATAGAGCTTTCTATTCTACCCAGTTAAGAAGAACTGTCTTTAGCTCTGTACATGTTTCTCTGTATTGCATTTAACTATTTTCATATCTGTAAATTCAGTTAGGTAGCATCTTATTTATTCCTTTTACCCTTACCACAGTCTGTAGTGCCAGACTTCTGATGTACGTAAAATAAGAAATTAATGGATAGGTCAAAACATTTTTAATAATCAGTCTTTTTTTAAAAATTAAGATTTTATTTATTTATTTTTAGAGAGAGGGGAAGGTAGGGAGAAAGAGAAGGAGAGACTCATCAATGTGTGGTTGCCTCTCATGCGCCCCTAATTAAGGTCCTGGCCCACAACCCAGGCATATGCTCTGACTGGGAATCAAACTGGTGAGACCCTTTGGTTTGCGGGCCAGCATTCAATCCACTGAACCACAGCAGCCAGGGCTTAAGAACCAGTTTTGTGCCATGATGTGTTTTATCATGCTTAACATTTATTCAACGAATATTTATTAAGTATTTCGTGGAAAGCATTCTATTAGCTACTTTGGGACATTTTAAAAAATACTGTAGCATCTAAAGTTTAGAATAAAATACAATCTCTGCATAGTGTAAGGTATAATATAAAGGAGCTTTCAGTTGGATCATAGGTTAAAAGTTCCAGAAAAACGGTTTAGTCTGATGACAAAGGAAAGCACATTTTAGCATCTATAATATTCAGAATAATCATAATCTAAATGTTATTTAATAAAACGGTTTCTGGGATTTTTTAATAAGTTTATGCTTAATTGTCATATTGTAGGTTGATCAGAAGAGTTGTACTGTACAGTGTGAAATTATCTTAGAAGAGTGGAAGACTTGAGTTTTCATTAGTATTCTCTTAAAGGTTCCTTCTGAGGCTTCAGCGCATTTCCTTCTCTCTGAAGAAATACATTGGACAGTTATGCTTCAAAGATTCACTGGCTCAAAGTAGATTTTAGTGCTCATGCAGAGTATCAGATAGCACTTGAGACAGAATGCTTTACCTCTCCATATAGGGGCACTGAGCAGAAAATAAAAGCATGGTATGAAATATCTTTTACTTAGATGATCAGTATAATTCAATACAGTTTTTAAATGGATGTCAAGGTTTTCTGTGAGTGCTATGAAACATTGATTCTTAATACTAAAAATTGTGATAAGCCTTTGTCAAATAGAATGATATTCATGACTTACGCTTTCATATGGTAACTTTTTGATAGCCAAGCCTTGGACATGAAGCACTGTGGTCTGGAAGATGAGTGGGAGGCACAAGATCTCATCTCCACCATCACAAAGTGGAGGGTCATCTGGGCAGATCTAAGTACAGTAGACTTAGTATTATAGTGGTGCTTATCCTCTAGGCAGTAGAAGGCAACCATAAATGAGAGACTGAAGCCTCCTGCTACTGTTAAGCTCTAGGCTTTATTCAGGTTTACCGTTTCTTTCACTAATATTATTTTTCTGAAACGTATTTTAGGTTTTCCATATATTTGAAAATTAATGTTTGTCTGTCTTAATGAAACAGTATGTACTGAAATCACCCAGTCTTTTCTTGTTAACTCTAGGCAGTTGTCCTGAAAGATGTTAACATTCTGTGCCGTCAAGAATTACCCGAATTTTATGTTTTCTGCCTTGACCTCAGGCTGCTGTTTTCTTCTTCTGGTTGGGCCTTCATTAGTGTGAACTAACCAGAAAGCCAAATAGCACTGTGTACTAGATCTGTTGAAAAAAAGAGGAGGAAGTTACTTTCACCATTAGGGAGGGCCTTCTGTTTATTAATGAATTCAGATAAAGAACATTAAAAAAGTCAGGAGCGATGGGGGAGGCAGGGAAGATGGCTGGAGCAAAGACCTTAGGAATTTTCCAACAATTGCAAAGGATTTCCGTGGCTTTCGAGTACAGTCTGCTACTTCTATTCTTGTGTTAGAAAGATTATTTTTAAAAGCTTGCTGAAAGATTGGATATGGGGCCTGACGAGGAAAGAGACTTAAAATTTAAGTTTTATGCCTGCAACATAGGAACAGTAAATGAAAATGTCAATTTTAAGAATAACATTTTCTAATTATAAATGTGTAATTGTAGAATATTTGGGAAGACACAAAAGCAAACAAATACACATAAAAATCAACTGATTTTATTGTAGATATAACCATTCATCTTTAAAATATGGCACATATGCATATTTTTATGTACCTTGAGTACTGTGTAGTTTGTGACCTCTTTACCTTACTCTATCATCAGTATTTCCCCATGTCATTAAATAATTTTCAAAACCTTGATTTTTTAATGGCTACCTCGTAGTTCATTGGAAACTAAAAGTGATGTAACTTTACATTTTGTTGCACTTTTAACTGATTTCAAGTCTCATTATTGTTACTTTGCTTCGAGCTTCCTTATACAAAAGTATTTATCCACATCTCTTTATGTTCTCTTCAGAGTGATTTTTGGAAGCAGGATCACTTGATCAAATGGTTTTTGATACATGTGGTTAAGGAAACTTTCAAGAGTTTTACTCATTTCTTCTCCTTCTAGTGTGTGAGCATGACTGTCCTTATACCTTTGCAGTCATATACTACAATCTTTGGTCTTCAGAAGGGCTAGATTTTATTTTGAAGATTATTTTGACTTCGTTGAGTTTGAGGTGACAATTGTATAGACAAGTGTAGTGTTCAGTAAATAATACTTGATGAAGCAGCCTGAAAAATGCAAAGATATAACCCTACGACTAAAGATTTGGAAACTATAAGTAGTTGATATGAAACAGGATCTCTATGCTATATATTATATATACTGGTACATATATATCTATGGCATTACATATAGGAAAAAGAGTGCTAAAGACTGAACTTCACGGCAAACGCCGATAATAAGGGATGAAGTAGACAGAATCTTTTGAGGTGATAGAAGATGTAGGTTTACATTAATAGCATGTTTTCTCTCCTTGTCTAAGGAGTACTCAGTTTTAGCTTATTGTGTAGCAACTGCTTTTGTAACTTCAAGTTTTTGACATGATATTGATATTCCAATAATGCCAATAGAACTCTTTTATGTCTCATAGATTATTGCATTCTTGATCTTTTTAGATAACTTTTTGCTATTTTATATTCTTTTAGATGGTATAAATTATTACTAAAGACCCTGAATGGTAGTTACAGGTCTCAATCTGTTTCATTTCTCTTTTAAAAGCATTTTATAGCACAATGGTTGTCATGTTATACCTAGTGATGTTACTGGTTAATGTTCTAGACTTAAATAGTTATATATTATATGTAATTAATAATATATTTCCCATTATGTAGAGTTTTCTAAATGTTAGAATGTCAAATGAAAGACTTTAATGTTGAACTAGGATTTTAACTTTTTTCTTTTTTAAATATATTATTGATTATGCTATTACAGTTGTCCCATTTTCTCCCCTTTATTCCCCTCTGTCCTGCACACCCCCTCCCACCCACTCCCCCCACCTTAGTTCATGTCCATGGTCATACATATAATTTCTTTGGCTTCTACTTTTCCTATACTATTCTTAACCTTCCCCTGTCTATTTTCTACCTATCATTTATGCTACACATTCCCTGTATTTTTACCTCCATTCCCCTCCCCCCATTCCCATATGATCTCCATTTCTGTGCTTCTGTTCCTATTCTAGTCATTTGCTTAGTTCATTTTTGGTTTTCTTAGGTTCGGATATTGAAAGTTATGAGTTTGCTGTCATTTTACTGTTCACGTTTTTGATCGTCTTTTTCTTAGATAAGTCCCTTTAACATTCCATATAATAAGGACTTGGTGATGATGAACTCCTTGAACTTGACATTATCTGGGAAGCACTTTACTGCCCTTCCATTCTAAATGATAGCTTTACTGAATAGAGTAATCTTTGATGTAGGTCCTTGCCTTTCAGGACTTCAGATACTTCTTTCCAGTCCCTTCTTGCCTGGAAGGTTTTTTTTTTTTTTTTTTTTTTTTAGAAATCAGCTGATAGTCTTATGGGAACTCCTTTGTAGGTAACTGTCCCCTTTTCTCTTTCTGCTTTTAAGATTCTCTCTTTCTCTTTAATCTTGGGTAATCTCTTTGTATTTGTGTATTTGTTTAATCTCTTAGTTATGATGTGCCTTGGTGTGTGCTTCCTTGAGTCCAACTTCTTTGGGGCTCTCTGGACTTCCTGGACTTCCTAGGAGTCTATTTCCTTTGCCAGATTGAGGAAGTTCTCCATTATTTTTTCAAGTAAGTTTTCAATTTCTTGCTCTTCCTCTTCTCCTTCTGGCACCTGTATGATTTGGATGTTAGAACCTTTAAAGTTGTCCTGGGGGTTCCTAAGCTTCTCTTCATTTTTTTGAATTCTTCTTTCTTCATTCTGTTCTGGTTGAATGTTTATTTCTTCCTTCTGCTCCAAATTGTTGATTTGAGTCCAGGTTTCCTTTCCTTCACTGTCAGTGCCTTGTACATTTTCCTTTATTTAACTTTGCACAGCCTTCACTTTTTCCTCTATTTTGTGACCATACTTAACCAGTTCTGTGAGCATCCTGATTACCAGTGTTTTGAACTGTGCATCTGATAGGTAGGCTATCTCTTCATTGCTTAGTTACGTTTTTTCTGGAGCTTTGATCTGTTCTTTCATTTGGGACATTTTTTTTTCTCAGTGCATCTGTTACACAGTAAGGGGTGGAGCCTTAGGTATTTGCCAGGAT